>MU106157.1:0-167347 GCA_012274485.2 Sinapis alba | reverse complement strand
TGACTAGCTTCGTGGTAACCCATTTGAGCAGACATTGCTAAGAGATTTTCCATGCCATTATTGCTATGATTATCACATCCACCGCCATAAGAAGAAGTTGAAGAGCTAGCTGAAGAAGAAGTTGAAGAGGAGCTTGAGCAAGGAGGAGAAGAAGAAGAAAGACCAAGAAAAAATGAAGGAGCTTGATGAGATGATGATGACCCACCATATAAGTAACTTGAGGAAGTGCTACAACCTCCAAAACCCAAATCACCACCACCATATTGTGGTAAGCTGGTGTTTACCATCATGGTCTGGTCACAAGTATTGGTGGTTGCGGCCGCAGATGCAGATGCAGCTGCAGCCTGGAGTTGCCGCTGCCTCCGGCGAGATCTTGACCGCCGGTTTTGAAACCAATAGAAGACATTTGCATCTCCCACCGCACCAAACTTCTCGAGCATCTTTCGTATCCTTACCGTCTCTTCTTTGGGAGGGTTAACCATACCACTGTTGAAGATCGACTCAAGTATGAGTATTTGTTCCGGTTTAGGTGACCATCGTGACCGAACCGTTTCGGTCGAGGTGGAACCGGAAGCTGAGGAAGAAGGTGAGTGACTATGGCTGGTTGGGCTATGTGGTGTTTGTTCTCGGTCCATTGCTTTCAAGAATTTGGAAAATGTTTCGCTAATTCTTTTTCTGTTGCTTATTGATAATAAAAGAGATTTTTTTTTCTTTTTTTTGAGTATGTGAGAAATGATGTCGAGAGGTAAACCCATAAATTTATAGGAGAATGATTTCTTCATATAATATATTTTTCTTTGTTTATTAATATCTTTATTTTTTGGATAAATTATAAGTGTCCAGCAGCGCAAAATGTAACTGATTAATGATGTCCATTATTAATCAGACTGATCCGATTACTCGTAACAGAAATTTGATACATATATCATCTAATCAGATAAATAAACATATTTAAGATGATAAGTTTTAAAATCGAGATGTTTAACAACTTTCTAAGTTTACAATACTACTTGATCAACTCTTGTGTAGTTAATATTTTTTATCTTTTAGCGATTTCGTTAAATATATTTGAATTATTTAAGCATATGCTATCTTTTGTTATATGTGATAAAACCATTTTCAAAAATTTACTCTAACATTTTCTCTAAAATAGAGTGATTTTATTATAGAATTATTTTTATTCTAATGATTATTATTTTAGAATAAAAATAGAATGATGAACAAAAATTAAATTAAATTAAATTTATTTTTATTTTATTATAAAGTAGAAAATAAAATATCATTAAAATATTTTTACTTTAAATTTTATTTTTAAGTGAAAATTAAGTGAGTTGAAAATAGTCTAAGTGGTACTGAATTATAAGTGTTAACGCGAACTCGGAGATGCAAAAGCTGAGAATTCGGTAAATAAGCAAAATCATTTTTGACTATTGTCCACTAGGGGTTAGTAATAAAACGTGTGTCCAAAAAGTTTACAGTATTCCTTATCCATTTTTATTTGCATGGGCAATTAAACGGCATAAAACTTACGGTAATGGGGCCTTAACCGGTATTTGCTATCAATAAACCGTTTTAATCCGTTATATATATTTATCTAATCAACTTTTCACTGATATATTTATATGATGAAACTAGTTACTTGAATGAATGTGAGTGTCAGACTGGTTAGCCCGGTTCTACTCAGCCGGAGTAGGCTTCATTTGACATATATTACTCGGTTGATGCTAACCTTTAGTGATTAGATACTTTAATGTTGGCTAAGTCCGTCCCAAAAACCAGAGGATTTCGAACATGAACATGGCTTAGCTAACAAAAAACGTTTTGCAATTTGGCTTATACTAGACTAGTATGCAGGATAATATTGTAGCAGTTCCTATAAAGCTAAACTGAATTCAAAAATTCGGACAGAATCCAACTTAGTAAAAATGAATCTGAACCGATTTGTACCTAATATAAAAAAAATTGATTATGTTTTACGGTATTTTGAGTAATGGATTTTATTATAAATGAACACGAACCAAATAAATATTCGAAAAAACTCAAAAATTTAAAATCTAAAAAAAACTTGTACCAAACTTTATCTCAATCCTACTATATATCCAAAAATACATTAAAATACTATTGAATACTTAAAATTATTATAACTCAAATATTTAATCTAATATATTTATTTACAATGTTATTATTTTTATGTTTTGATAATTGCATTTCAAAATCAATTATGAATAAATTTGTTTTTAAGTTTAAACACTGTTGTTGTTTTCTAAGTTTAAATAATGTTTCTAATATTTATAAAAAATTTAATTGTTAATTTTAATTTGTTTATATTTTATTATGGACAAGTCTTGTATTGTTGATAGGCGAATTTCCTAAAGTTATTTTGAAAGACAACAATATGATTTGAAAAATCAAGTACACAATTTATTAAAAAATTTGTAAATATATTGAGTTCAATCAAGTATAAATTATTTTTAACACAGATATACATAATTAATATATGAAACCAAAAATATTTCAGGTTCAATTGAAATTTAGACATGTAAACAATTTTTTTAATTAATTTAGACATGTAACTAAACACAATTAATATACATTATTTATTAAAGTAATTATATTAGTTATTAGAATTTTTATAATAAACATTTTTTATTTTTGTAATAACATATTAATATTTCCTATTATTTTAGTTTTTTAGTTTATTTTTATTTTTATTTTATTATATGAATCAGATATACAGTTAAGAATGTATTTTTTTAAATATCTAAAACAATAAATATTTAAATGATTACATATCAAATCGAGTTAGATAATTGATTATTCAAACTAAATGAATCAGATCATTAGTACTCAAAAATTTGGATATTCCATCCATACTCATTCATGTTAAGAGAATTGGAATTTATCAAATTTTATTAAAATAACTGTAGATATTTCCGCACATCCAATCAATTCCTTATCGTTTCCTAGTTTGTATTTTCTTCCGTGAATAGACTATTTTTGGCGTCATCAACAGAGACACCTAAAAGATTATTTTTGTCACTTCCACGAATGAAGTCAAAATGTTTTTCTTTGCAACTAAGTTTTTCAAACTTATAAAACAAGGAAAATCTTTTTTTTTTGAACTTTGGGAAAACTTTGTAGGAGTAGTTACGTAAGAATATTTACATGAATCTTTTAATTATATAATAAGTTTTCATAAATATCAATTTATGGCAAAATTAATAAATAAAGATATGAATAAATCGTTGACATCTTGCGCTGATAATTATTACTAAACGAATTGAATTATAATATTATACTATTATTTTCTGCCTTAATTTGGATATAGTTCATAGAGCTCTGCATAAATACAGTGTAATATATCAATGAGCTAAATCATTCAATTTAATACTCTCAGAAAATAAATGCTTTGAGGGAAGAAGTGACAAGATTTCGTTTGGCTTCTTTTCCTTTCACTGTACACTTGTTAATCCTTCAAAAAATTGATTAACAAATTATTCATTAACTGACATATAATTTTCAAAAATGAAATTGAGTAACTTTGAAAACAGTATTACCAACATCCCATTTTATTTTAAATTTATAAATATCATAAGATTTGGAAACTTATTGGTCAAATCTTTGACATGGTACATATATAAGTGCATACTGTTTTCTAAATAAGCATATAGATTTGACAAAATAGAAAATAAAAGAGTAATTACGAAGGACAAGCCAAACCGAAGGTCAAGAAACCGTGCAATTAGTTATTGCATGTGACGTTAGCGAAACATGGCTTACAGTGGGTAGCCACTCGTTTCTGTATTTTGTAAGTTGAACAAACGTTTGATTGTAGCTAATATTTTATCATCATGTTTGTGTTGATTCCTGTAAATTTATATCTGACAGTTAAGATTTAACTGTGTTCTTCCTGTAAAGTTATATTTTATTATTTTCTCAAAAGAAGTTATATTTTATTATCATGTTTGTGTTGATGCCTATGAGAACATGAATTTTTATTTTATTTTGGCAAATACTGGCAAATAAATATCGAGTCCAGATTTCTGATCAAACGTCTAATTTTAAAAGAGAAAAAATATTAGTTATTTTCGTCTTGGGACGGTCATTTTTTTTTTTTTTAAATAAACAAGGGACGGTCATTGTCTATTGCATCTTGGAGTTTACTAATTACCAACTCAAGTGAGTGTGTTATAAAACTAGTTTCTAATAAATACTTTGATCTTTCCAAAATACTAACTATTGGTCATAACAGTAGCGACTTATGAGAGTAGAGGAACACATATGCATGCATGTTATTATATGTGAAATAAACAAATACCATTAATACTAACTATTGATCTCTGATGGGTCAAAAGTATTTTGGTTCTTTTTTTTTTGTTAGGGAGAATGAATGATACTTTGAATTGACAATAAAATAGTATGTACATAGGTGAGTGTGCTAATACGTATGCAAAAGGTAGAGTGTAGAAAGACAGAGACAACTTGCTTTTTTCAGATGCCCTCTGTTTTTGCATGTATATGTATAGCTGTTTTGGTTTTCTTCTTGTACCGTATTTTATTCTATACAACATGGATATTACGTAAAAGTAAAAAAGTCTCTTCTATTTTTTTTTTGTTTAAGGGATGGACATATTATCCAAAATACCAGAGTGATCCATTACTTGTTTGATCCATACCAAATTTTCAGAATTATGGATAGGGTTATGGGTTTGGCTACCCGTATATATACTTAACTACGTGTTTTGAGAAAAAGACCTTTTTACTATGTTTTACTCCCTCTGTTTCATATTACTTATCGTTCTAGGTTTATTCACACATATTAAGAAAACATATGATTTTGTATATTTCCAAAATAAAAATACAATTACCTATACACCTAACCATATTTCAACCAATAGAAAAATAAAAACACAATTACCAATGAATCTTATTAATGAATTTTGCATTGAAACTCTAAAATGACACTTATTTTGAAACGAAATTTTTTCCCTACAACGACAAATAATATAAAACGGAGGGAGTATTAAATATATAACTTACAAACAAATTATTAGTTCGGTGAATTAAGAGATATAGGAAAACATGAGGAAACTTTTTAAAATGAATGTTCTGTGAATTAATATGAATTGATTAAATTATTTAATTTTTATTTTAATCAACTAATATAAAAGATATAAGTAGTTAATGGAGATCTAACGAGTATCTATAGACTTCTCGTTTTAAAATTTAATGTATCTTTATATTTTTTAATTATAATTTTTTTAATTAAAAAATTCTTTAAAATTTTTTAAAAATATTGTAGATGATCAATATAGATCATTAATGGTAAAGCTCTAATTCAAGCTCTCAAAAATATTAAAATATAAATGTTTTATTTATTTATTTATTTAAACTTTGTAAATTTATTAAATTATTTATTTAGAGTAAACATTTTTAATTTTTATTTATTTTATATATAAAAGCACATAGAACTTTACTGTTTTGGATGATCTAAGACTTGTCAAAAAGTTATAGAAAAAGGCATAAAGATTTTTTTTTTGAAGGATAAAAAACTTGGGAACTTATTGAAGACATACAATACCCAGTTGTATCAAATCAGTCAGAAATATTTCCAGATCTTCTTTTCCCCCTAATATAATTAAATTGTATGAAAATATAAAAGTTTACTTGGAACCGAAATAAAATAACTTGTATAAATCTTTTTTTTGTCAAACACACCCGTATAAAATGAGAGACTTTTTTAACAATAAATTAAAATGATAGTTGACAAAAAAGAAGAAGTTAAAATGATATTTTGGACGATATTAAAAGGATGATTATAGTTAATTAAGAAAACAATTTTGCCAAAAAAAGATTATAACTAGAACCACGTTTATCACTATATGAAAACTAAAGTTATTTGCCTTTTGATATATTCAAAATTATATTCAAAATATATATGTTTTTTTTTATATTTAGATCTGTGATATATGTAAATTCAGCTATGAAATGGTATATGATCAATTTATATTTAGTTGAATTAGTTTTTTTGCATAGAAAACAATACATTTTTAAATGAAATCAAACTAATAGACTGAAAAGTACAATTTTTGAAATGTTTTAAAATACACTCCATCCGTTTCAGAAAAAAATAATTTTTAATATTTTATATAAATTAAAAATACACTAAATCACTATAAATAAATGTATCACTTTCTATAAATTTCAATTTTAATAATTTGTAACTAATAGTAATTCAATAAAGTTAATTTAATTATTTGAAAATTTATATTTTTCATTAAAAACACAAAAAAAAATCTATTTCTATGAAACAGTTTTTTTAAAAAACGTCTATCTAAGCGGGAGGGATGAACTAGTAGTTAAAAATCATCTAGTTTTGATATATATATTCCCATGCTCAAGCTTCTCCATATCAGCATGAGTTCTTCTCATATCAGTTTTGTCTAGCGAGATATTTCTATGTTCACCTACAAAACATATATACTCGCGTGCATGTAGAAAAATAATAACATGATTAACGATGCTATCTAAATCTTATCAAGTGACCATAGAGGAAATGACATCATATATGCCCATAGTAACATATATATATCGATAAAATTATAGTTTTCTGTTGTTATATAAATGCTATTTGGCATTTTCCATCAAGTTGATATTCTTAGTTTTTCTCGCAGATTTTTTTTTTATATATAAAAAGGTATTCTACAAGCTTATATTATTTGAATTTATTCGGATTCGGGGGGACACCGACCAGCATGTGGTCATGCTTTTAGGGCACAAGTTGGAGTCTCTTTTGTTTGATTATCAGCATAGTTACTTAGAGCATCTCCAACGGAGGGTTTTTAAGGGGAATCCTTAGCGAAAAAATAATTAAATAATCAGTGGATTTCACCAAAACTTAAGGATTCGATCCTTAAAATCTCTAAATAAGGATTGATCCTTGCAATATTTGCGATACGTAGCGGCACGCGATTGGTTGATATTTTCTTTTTTTAAATCCAAAAAAAGACAAAAAAAAAGAAAAGTTAAGGACTCCACAATAGGTAACTATCTACCAAAAAAATTAAGACTCCACAATGAAACACAATACCTGTGTCACCCGCCTACATAAAATTCACTTTTTAGGTTAATGTCCACGCACAAAAAACCTTTGTTGCTAAAGTAAAAAATTGTCTATAGATATATGATCCTTTTGAGACATGCAATTATTACTTATCAGAAAAAATTGTTACTTATCAGAATATTTAACTAGTTTATCTGTTTAGATATTTGAAGCAAGCGCATATTTAATATTTTATTAAATATTTTGTACTTAAGTTTTATTGTATATCTCCGAATATATTGCTCTTGGTTTACCTTTACTATTGTTTCAATTTATTTGACTTCTATATTTTGGACATGACGATGAGCATCGAATCGAGACGTCACATGTTCATATAGATTAATTATGATATCTCGATGCTATGAACGTGTATGTTCTGGCTGTAACTGTATGACTTTCAGTCTGACTGTCTGTGAATCTATTCTCATATGACAATATGTGCTCTTCTATGTTAAATTCTAAATGTCTATCAATTGACCTCACATCACCATAACATAAACTAGTATGTTATTGAAAATCAGTCTATTTAAGTTATCATCTATTATAGTGCTCGACGTCAAACACAATTGATTGAGTTATATTTACGGGATAAGTTACCAGAAGATATATATATTCACTTTTGTAATATATTTAAGTGTAAACATTTTTTGTGATTAGTTTACCCACATGTAATACTATTTTTGTATAAAACGGGATTTAAAACGTAAGATTAATAGATATGCCATAACAATATATAATGTGCAGTCCTTTGTCAAAAAAATGTGCAGTGAAAATTTGGAAAGTTAGAACGGTAGAAATATTATATAGAGAGCTCTTATATATAAGTTAACGTTTTTATTTATATTGGGAAGAGGTAAATACTCTAGGTCATATGTAATCTGATCGCTAAAGTAACTTCAATAGTAGACGATAGAAAACATATATAGAGAGATAGTAAATCATTAGCTAGTTAATTAAGAATATAATAAAGTTTAGGAGTTGGACTAAAAATGGACAAGGCTTCACAAAAATAGAGGAACTTGGATTTGGACTTAGAAAAAAACCTTGTACGATCTCTGTGGTCCTGAAATTCTAGACTAATTTTGTTCGTCTAGAAATCATAGATATATATGTGGTCCTGCTCTGTGACATGTACGGACTATATACTTACATGATGGATTCAGATTTTAATATTAACCGGAAAAACATAAATAAGAAATATAATAAGTTTTTATGCTTTAGCAAAAACCTGATCAGCTAAACGCAAATAAATCAATTAACTTTAAATATACTTCTATCGTGTTAAAATATCGTAAGTTACTATAAACGAAGAAACGAAACAAAGAATGATTTCTCTAAACTAATCATAATAAAAATATACATGATCATCCTTTATAGATTTTGAATAGGCTTGGTTTCTATATACATTGTATTGTCGAAGACATAAGTTTTTACTAACGGAAATGACATATGGAGTTGAGTTTTGTGGATTTGTCCAGTGAACTTGCAGAGCACTTGAAGAGATATTAAAACAAAAAAACTCAGGAAAAAGACAAAAACAAAGAGGAAGGGAACAAAAGTTTACAATATAGAACATCAATAGTTTAATTAGATGCATGTATCCTGACAAAAACCTACGATCATCTCTCTTTAAAGAAGTCAAAACAAACAATATACACTCGTATGTTTTTCATTCTTTTTATTTTGTAGTTTACTTTTTGTATGTTAAACTCGATGTAATGATAATTTTGGTTGAAGGATTTCGATAACCGCAAGGATAGTTTCTCATTGAAGGCCCTTTCTAAAAAAAGGGGAGTTTCTCATGATAAATATCTTCTACTAATAGTAATACTATAGGGGGGGGGGGGGATCTGCATTCATAATGTGCAAGCTTTTATATTATTTTCACAAAAGTATTTTTGTATTTCTAATGTAGTTTAAAGCAAAAAAAGTCAATTTTATCTTTCTTAGTTTAGTTATTGACTAGAAAAACAAATCTATATATTTATGAATTAAGGATATATAATTAATAGAAATCTCAAGCATGTTTTAAGAGATGATACTTATAATGAAGCAAAAGATTTATGTACTATATTATTTTTCATTAGTACTAAATCTATATGTTACCTCTCTAACAGAAGAAATAGACATCTTCTCTTTAAGAACTAAAAAAAAAACTACTGTGCAAAAGTTATAGGAGGTAGGACCATTTCATTAATCATTAATATGACATGTGATTATTTACATTAATCAATCAAATATATATTATTTCTGAAAAAATAATTAATAAAGAATAGTGTTAATCATAGCTCTCTTTTATTTATTTATTTCATCGAAAGATTTCATTCATAAAAACTTAAACCGAGGGGTTAAACCAGTGGACCACATATTTGAGTTCTTTTTGTTGAAGTAATATTACCTCTATAATAAAACAAATTAATATGTATAATTGAAACTCGAATATGATCTAAAAACGATACTTATAATAATCAAAGGTTAGTTTACCCGCTCTATTTTTTTGTCTGAAGAAATCATAGACTTATATATCTATTTCTGTATGCTTTGGAAAGGAAATGAAGCTAAGATTCATCTACAATATTTCAAGAAGAAATACTTCAATTTTTTTGTTCGTATGCCTTATCCACCAATAAGATAAAACTTATATACTTTAAACATATAGGCTCTCTTGGAGTCGAGAGAACGTCAACTTAACTTCCATTAACATGGAACGGCATATGAGTTTGGTGCAAAACATTTAAACACATACTAAAGATACGGCGCAAGTAGATTTAAAATCAAAACTTTGTAGATTTTTATGATTTTAAAATAATTATTTATATACTCCTTCAGCTGTTTCAAGTGACTCTGGTTTGTCCCGCACTTGAATGCTTCGCCATCACCAAAAGTAATATGTCCATCATTTATATATTTAAACTAACAAAACTATCGTAATGATCAGATAATAGTTGAGGCAGATTCATGCACTTATTATATGTGTTCAGATCGTTCGAAATTTTTAATTACGTGCTAAAGTTAAATAAATCATCATTCGCCGGCACTATGTTTGGCCCTTGTTAAGACAAATGGCAATGTTGCTGCGAAAAGGACATGTGAACTAAACAAAGACAACATCCTTCCTAGTGTCACACACGAGCACAAAACATCCCCATTTTAATAATTGCTATTATTGTGACTGGATTCTAAGAGCATGATTAATCCGGAGTTTTTAGGATGCGATTCTTAGCGTAATTTAAGAATCAATTTTTAATTTTAATAAAGAAAAAATTAAGAACCAGTTCTTAAATGTCTTATTTAAGAACCGGTACTTAACTTTTCTTTGTAAAGTTAAAAATCGGTTCTTAAATTACGCCAAAAACTCTACTCTAAGAACGTCCGGATTAATCATGGTCTAAAAGCATGATTATTGTAAGGTTGATGTGGTTCTTAGCATAATATAAAAACCGTCTTTTATTTAAGAACCATCTCTTAATTTTTTTTTAGTTAAGTTAAGAGATGGAAGAATATAATGCACTTGAAACATTATTAGTACCGGATTTATTTGAGATTAATCAATACGGGTAAGAAAAAAAAGGGTGAATATGCGCACATATTCACAGATAATTTCCCTTATTATCTCTATGAAATGACGTGAAATAAAAGAGATTAATACCATGACAGGTGAAGGGTATTTTCCTCTCACAGCTTGAACGTTCAGGTATTGTATTATTTATAAACTGTTGTGCTTACGGCTTAACGCTTAAGTAAGACTTTTTGGGCAACAATAAGACTTGTTTGTCGGGTCGAACCTTTACTTATTATTAATTCTTTCTTTTAACAAGAACTTTATTGTTTATATACTATATAGTAGTACATATTTACAAAAAAAGTAGATACATAGTTTAAACTACTCTAAACAAATTATATAGTTATAAGAATTTTAACTTTTTTTACATAATTAAGGGCGGTAGCTAGCATTGTTGTTTAGAACTCATTAATACTATTAAAACAGATCATTTCTAATCTATATCCTTAATAAAAATTATAATTTGCCAAAATACATTTACTTCTATAAGAGATTATATCCGCGCTTTTAAAGATAATAATTGCTTCTAAATTGAATATGAATAAGAGATAGTGTAGATTAATGGTTAGAACTATGATACAAATATATGACAAAGAATTATTTTCAGTTTAAAATCGATAATTCATATCATTACTATATTTCAATAATAAAAACACATAGTTCTACAATTCAATTTAGAATATATATATACACTATTAAATCATACATATTATTTTTAAATCTATTTCGAACAAATATAAAAACAAATCATAAAATCAAAATAAAATAAATTCAATTGTTGTGATTCTAAACAAAAATAATGGTAGTTTATAAATTAGTTTTTGATCAATAAATAAAATTTTGCGCTTTCTAAACGTGAGTCAAAATCTATTATATTATATTATGATGTTTTCAACATATAATATAAAATAAAATAAAATAAAAATAAATGGTTAATTCTAAAATAATTTAATTTGTGTATGTGTATTGTTGCTCGAGTTGATGGTTTACTTTCTTTTTTCTTGAACAACCGTTGATGCCTGATGGTTTACTTAATTCAGAATTTCAGACTTTTATTTCTTCTGTATGGCGATGGCTTGCATGTGGATATAAACATTGCTTATCTGAAGCCCGCTCGTTTGATATTAAGGGCTTGGCCCAGCTAAAATCTTTCTCCCATCGCGACTCGAGCCCATTGGTCCAAAGAGTTCGGTATAAATTTTGGATCAAAAGAAACCTGAATTTAAGTAACTTGAAAATCTACCGGACTTCAAAACTCATTTTTCATGAATGGCCCATTCGAAAACAAACAAAATTAAATTTAATTTTCTACAAAAATAAATACCGTTGGGAAATATCTGACAGAGACCTAACATGGAAAACAGTACTCCCTCCGTTTCATATTATTTGTCGTTGTAGGAGAAAATTTTCGTTTCAAAATAAGTGTCGTTTTAGAGTTTCAATGCAAAATTTATTAATAAGATTCATAGGTATTTGTGTTTTTATTTTTCTATTGGTTGAAATGTGGTTAGGTATATAGGTAATTGTGTTTTTATTTTGGAAATATACAAAATCATATGTTTTCTTAATATGTGTGAATAAACCTATAACGACAAGTAATATGAAACGGAGGGAGTATTATATAATTCTATACTTTAAAAACAGATACATGAAGAAAGTTATAGGACATGGTTTATATATATTGTCATTTGAAATATCAAGTATTTTTTATCGCTGCAAGAAACACGAAAACAAAGCAACGTTCATTTCTGCAGAGAGCAGCAAGTAAGCAAACTAAAAGTAAAGCAAGTTGTGGGATATTTCATATTTTAATAGTTGATAAAGGTACTGTGCCATACAATTATTTTATGATGGTACTATATCATCAATATATAATATTTAGTAAAAAATAACGAAAAAGAATAGGTAATTTCATCTTATGCCAAATAATCGATTCTTTGATGCTCTTGTGTCCGACCATCTTTGTTCAAATTTAACAACATCTTGATCTTCTAAAGTTATCTATTTTAAATGAAAGCTCATCCTATTAAAGGCAATGAGATTAATTAGTGTTGATTATTATACATAATTTTAAACCTATGAAATATAAACGGGAAATCATTCAGACAGAAGCAGTTACTCACGCTTAATGAAAGTAAAGTAAGACATCAATTCTTAGTTATATTCAGGCCTAATTTTTTGTTATATTCATGCATGTAGAAAAAGATTTTATGTATGCTATATTACAAAAACGTCACAAAAATCTTGGTCCAAATTTCACAAAGTACTATCAGTATTTTGATTAGATGTTCGGAATCCACGTACCGATTCAGGAGGAAAGTATTCTGACAAGATTCGTAATGACTAAAGTAAATTCCAAAACTTCACTGAATAATTATAATACTTATAGACATGAAAGATATGTAAATGTGCCGTGCACGTGCGCGTATTTTGGAACAAGAACTAACGGCTTCTGATTTATTGGTACGATCGAGTTTATTAATANCCCTCCTTCTTTAGGCTTTGCGGTTGACGTAGCTAACGTTGTTATGTCTCCCATGATGAACGTTTGCTAAGATCGTTTCCGTAAAGCTCTGATACCAAATCTAGTTCTCAAGATTGTATGAAAATATAAAGTATAACTCTCTTTATATAACTTAAGAAAATCACCCAAAACTTAAGTTCTCCAATCACACAATCACTCAAAACTCATAAACACAAAGTTATCAATCGCCATTGCTTAAATAGAGACTAAGCTAAATCCTATTCCTAATAGTAATCACATAATATAATCCTTGTCTCTCTAAAGATCACAACTCAACTAGGAATAGGTTTCTTTGATGCTTAAGGCTTCAAGCTTATCTCAACAATCTCTCCTTTAAGCTTGAAGTTTTCTTCACTCAAACCTTTGACACCAACAATACTTCTCATTTCCTTGAATTTGTTTCTTCCAAGCGCTTTAGTCAAAATATCAGCCTTTTGTTCTTCTCCCGGAACATGTTCAACTTCGATAAGATTATTTTCGACGCATTCTCTGATGAAATGGAAACGTCTGTGTATATGTTTGCTTCGTCCATGAAACACAGGATTCTTTGTGAGAGCGATGGCGGATTTGTTGTCTATCCGAACTACTACCTTCTCGCGTGAGCATCCGATGACTTCACCATAAAGATCTTGTAACCAAATTGCTTGCTTAGCCGCTTCGGTTGCTGCCATGAATTCAGCTTCACAAGAGGATAGTGTCACAGTCTCTTGTTTTTGTGAGCACCAGGTTATGGGACTGTCATTAAGGTAAAACACATGCCCCGAAGTACTACGTCCATCATCTTCATCTACTGCATGGGAGCTATCACTGTATCCTATGAGCTTTGTCGGCTTCGTATCACACTCTCGCTTGAATACAAGTCCGTAAGACTTAGTTCCTTGTAGATACCGGAGCACTTGCTTCAAGGCCATACTATGCGACTCCTTTGGTTGTTGCATATATCTCGACAAAACCCCAACAGAATATGAAAGATCTGGTCGCGTGTGGAGTAAGTAACGGAGACAGCCAATATATCTTCGATACTCTGTTTCATCTACATTTGTTTCTTCTTCTCCCTTTGAGAGTCGTAAACCAGGATCCATCGGAGTATGAGTAGAGTTGCAATCTTTCATCATAGTTTCCTCAAGAATTCTTTTTGCGTACCTCTCTTGTCTTAAGGTGATTCCTCCTTCGAATTGACATACCTCAATACCCAAATAATAGGTCAATCTTCCTAAATCGCTCATCTCGAACTTAGTTGACATTCTCTCCTTGAATTCTTGTACTGCTCGGTTGTTAGTTCCGGTAATTAGAAGATCATCCACGTATACAGCGATCAACAGGAGTTGATCTTTTTCTCGGCTTCGATACAACGCAGGTTCCTTTGGGCATTTCTCAAACTTTAGTTGCTCTAACACTTTGTTCAACTTCTCGTTCCAGGCCCTAGGTGCCTGTTTTAAGCCGTAAAGAGCTTTGTTTAGCTTGTACACTTTACTCTCTTCGCCTTTGATTATGAATCCCTCGGGTTGACAAACGTAAACCACTTCCTTCAAGTCTCCGTATAGGAATGCTGTTTTGACATCAAGGTGGTGTACTTCCCATCCTTTTGACGCTGCTAAAGCTAATATGAAACGGACAGTTTCAATACGAGCCACTGGGGCGAATACCTCTTCATAGTCCACACCATGTCTTTGGATGTAACCTTTTGCAACGAGCCTGGCTTTATATTTGTTTACACTTCCATCTGGGTTTCTTTTTACCTTAAAAACCCACTTGAGGCCAATTGCTTTTGCACCTTTAGGGAGATCAACTAGGTTCCAGGTTTTGTTCTTGATGATAGATGCGATTTCGTCTTGACATGCATCTCTCCACACTCTTTCTTCTTTTGCTTCGCCATAATTCCAAGGCTCTTCGTCAATGAGTAGCAGCAGGTTCTCACTTTCAGCTTCAGCAAGTGCTATATAATCATTCAAATAGCTCGGTCTTTTGCTTTCTCTAGTTGATCTTCTTAAGACAATAGAATCATGTAGGTCCTCTGTTTCTTCATTGATAGGACTTTGTGTCTCAGAGATATCACCGCCAGTTTGTGTTCCGGGATCAGTTTCTTCGTTGTTTTTATCATCTTCAGGCATGTCGATCCTCTCGTTATCTCCATAGTTTCCGAAACAGAGTTTAGATACTCCTGGTTCGTCTTGAACCTCTGTTTCAATGGAGTTCCAATCCCATTGTTCGTTTTCATTGAACACTACATCCCTACTTACTACTATCTTTCTTTTTATTGGATCTAGCATTCGATATGCTTTTGATCCTGGCTCGGTTCCAAGGTGGACGAGTTTCCTTGATCTGTCATCAAGTTTTTTCAAGTGTCCAGCTTCTATCTTTGCATAACCCACACATCCAAACACGCGTATGTGTTCTATGTTAGGCTTCTTGTTCTTGAATGCTTGATACGGCGTTCTTGTGATAAGTACCCTTGTTGCAACTCGGTTTATAAGGTATGTAGCATGCCTTACAGCCTCTCCCCACAGAAAGTTTGGTAAGTTTGTATGCTTTAAAATACTCCTGGTCATTCCTAAGAGAGTTCTATTTCTCCTCTCTACTACCCCATTTTGTTGAGGGGAGTACGGAGCAGTTAGATGTCTTGATATTCCTGCTTCAAGACAAAAATCATCAAATTCTCCTGATACGAACTCTCCACCACGGTCTGTCCTAAAGGTTCTGATCATGGCTCCTGTTTCTCCTTCGACAATTGCCTTGAACTTTTTGAACTTCTCAAAAGCTTCTCCCTTTTCTTTGAGGAGGATAGTCCACATATACCGTGAGTAATCATCAATTAACACGAAGATATACCTGTTCTTTCCTGGCGTGGATGGTGTAATAGGTCCGCATAGGTCCCCATGTATTAATTCTAATACTTTGCCTGCACGGTATGCGGTTGCCTTTGGGAATGCAGACCTTGCTTGTTTCCCAAGTAAACATGACGAACATGTCTCCTTTTCGACTGTTATTTGTGGTATCCCAACTACAAGTTCTCGTTTGATCATGGAGCTCATGGAGTCTCTTCCTATATGACCTAACCTAGCATGCCACTTCTCGGATTCACTTAGTACCGTTGTCTGAAGACACTTTGTATCGGCTTGATCTAGGAGTACTTTATAAAGTCTATTCTTGGATCGCATGGCTTTTGCTATTAGTCTTCCTCCTTTGTCGTGTAAAGTAAGGTATTCACCTCTCATACGTACATCACAACCCGACTCCGTTGCCTGACCAAGACTAATTATGTTACTTCTCAAGTCGGGTATGTAATAAACGTCAGCTAGCAACTTCTTTTCTCCGTCTTTGCTAAGGAACATGACTGGTCCTTTTCCCTTTATATCTATCCGTGAATCATCTCCAAAGCGTACTTTTCCTGTGATGGATTCGTTGATAGATTTAAAGTAACCTTTGTTCCCTGTCATATGGTTGCTTGCGCCGTTATCTAAGTACCAAACGTTATCTCCTGCTGAACTTGTTTCAAAATTGCTTGGATGTACATTTTTTTCGTTCAACAAAATTACCTCGTGCATCATTAGATCTTCAGCCTCCTGTGTATCATCATCTTTAGCTTCACGTGTCTCTTGTAGCTTCAGAAGTCGATCAGGACAGTCCATAGCAAAGTGACCGTTCTTGTCGCATCTGAAACACGTGATTCTAGAGAGATCACGGTCGTAATTATAACGTCCTCGTCCTCTCCCCCTGTTGTAATAACGTCCTCCTCTTCCTCTTCCTCGGTAATTATTTTGATCTCGGTCTCGATATGATTGAGTCTCGGAGTTTGAATACATGAGCTTCGTTTGATTGTCTTGTGTCTCTTCTTCATCAGCTACTCGTTCTTCGTATGTTTTGAGACGTCCAATGATGTCTTCAAATGATGTAGTTTTTAGATCGAGTATCTGTTCTAAGGAGGCGACGATATGGATATATTTTCTTCGTGGAAGACTTGATAAGAATTTTTTTACGAGTTTTGATTCATCCATTGTGTCTCCTAACGCAGCAGCTTTTGATGAAATCTCAGACAATTTTCCAACGAAATCATCAATGGTTTCTGTATCTTTCATCCTTAATCGTTCAAATTCGGCCATTAGAGTTTGTAGACGAGCTTCTCGAACACGTTCTGCTCCCATATGTCTCGCTCTAATTGCTTCCCAGACTTGTTTTGCAGTGTCTAATTCTCCCACCTGCAAGATCAGTGTCTCCGGTATTGACTGGAATAGCAACGCTATTGCCATGTCGTTCTTCTCGGCATCTTTAGTTTCCTTTTCAATAACCTCCCATACCTTGTGAACTTTGAGTAAAATTTTAATCCTTATAGCCCACACTGTATAGTTAGTTGCATTCAACATTGGGCAGCTGATTGAAGAAGGACCCCCTCCTTCTTTAGGCTTTGCGGTTGACGTAGCTAACGTTGTTATGTCTCCCATGATGAACGTTTGCTAAGATCGTTTCCGTAAAGCTCTGATACCAAATCTAGTTCTCAAGATTGTATGAAAATATAAAGTATAACTCTCTTTATATAACTTAAGAAAATCACCCAAAACTTAAGTTCTCCAATCACACAATCACTCAAAACTCATAAACTCAAANCGAGTTTTGATTCATCCATTGTGTCTCCTAACGCAGCAGCTTTTGATGAAATCTCAGACAATTTTCCAACGAAATCATCAATGGTTTCTGTATCTTTCATCCTTAATCGTTCAAATTCGGCCATTAGAGTTTGTAGACGAGCTTCTCGAACACGTTCTGCTCCCATATGTCTCGCTCTAATTGCTTCCCAGACTTGTTTTGCAGTGTCTAATTCTCCCACCTGCAAGATCAGTGTCTCCGGTATTGACTGGAATAGCAACGCTATTGCCATGTCGTTCTTCTCGGCATCTTTAGTTTCCTTTTCAATAACCTCCCATACCTTGTGAACTTTGAGTAAAATTTTAATCCTTATAGCCCACACTGTATAGTTAGTTGCATTCAACATTGGGCAGCTGATTGAAGAAGGACCCCCTCCTTCTTTAGGCTTTGCGGTTGACGTAGCTAACGTTGTTATGTCTCCCATGATGAACGTTTGCTAAGATCGTTTCCGTAAAGCTCTGATACCAAATCTAGTTCTCAAGATTGTATGAAAATATAAAGTATAACTCTCTTTATATAACTTAAGAAAATCACCCAAAACTTAAGTTCTCCAATCACACAATCACTCAAAACTCATAAACACAAAGTTATCAATCGCCATTGCTTAAATAGAGACTAAGCTAAATCCTATTCCTAATAGTAATCACATAATATAATCCTTGTCTCTCTAAAGATCACAACTCAACTAGGAATAGGTTTCTTTGATGCTTAAGGCTTCAAGCTTATCTCAACATACGGCTTCTCGAGTTTAGCAACTAACCCACAAGTAAACGTGGTTACGGATTAATTTGGTATCATAATCTGATCACGTTTCTCTTCCTAATTAATACTAGTCAAATGTTTCATCCACCTTTGTCCGAACATAAACACTTCATTTTTCAAACACAACACTCTTAGTTCAGTTTGGTTTGAAAAACAAAATTATTCGTTTTCTAAATTCTTACGTCATGTTCCAATAACGGATAACAATTTACGCGTCCCGTTCAAATATATTACACAATTCTTCTTAGGCATGGTTAATCAAGCATTACTCATGTTATGTAGTTGTATTTATTTATGTTGTCAAGATTACTCTGCAGCTCTACTACACATGTCAGCAGTTCAAAAAGTATGTCACATATTTACAACCTATGTCATACTCTCTAAACAAAACAGTAAAAAAATTGTTGTGTATTCATGAGTTCAAGCGACTTCTGCTTTTAGTTATAGAAACTTAACATAATTTTCGTTAAATATTGCAATTAAAAAGCACAATGATTAATGAGCCGACCACGTGCTTTTTATGATGTGGTCGTTTATTTCAGGGTGTTTGTCTGTAGTGACTACAAAATTATCGGTCACATTGAATAGATCGATCATTTATCTATTACTTTCTCGACGGAATAACTAAATTATTTTATATTTTCTTGGTCTTCTATGACAGAAATATTTTATATATTAATGATTTATAATATGCAGATAATTAGATTCGATTTTTAAATTCAGTATTGTAAGCGGTAGAGCATAATGATAAAATCTGATCAAGGATTTTTAATATTGATGTAACAGAGCATAATAACATAAACAACTAAGCTAAAGAAAAATTAATCAAACTAATTATTTAACATTTTCAAACTAATTAATTAATTTCTTTATTATCTAATAAAGTGAGTAACCTATTAAAACAGTTATATCCATTTCATAAAAATATGTCAAAAATTTACGTGTATTATGGCGGTTCTCACTTGTATTTGTATCATAGTAAACATTCTATAAATTTAACTAATTAATTTATAAGAATAATCTATTAATCAAATCTCCAAATTCTAATTTACAAATATTAATTAAAATTTTGGTCAAACTACTAAAACAAAGAAATTTCTACACTAATATTTCGATTAGAAAGGCAAAAGGGGACATGTAAGAAAATGATAGTTTTTTTTTTCTAGCCGTCTTAAGTTTTGATTAGACAACACTATACTACTGTACAAAACTAAAGAGAAAATCGTTAATTAACTAACAAAGTGATAAACCAAAACGCTACCTCTACTACAAGTGACAATGACTTGACTTTTTACAAAGCATTCAACTAGCGTAAATATTAATTAGAGATGACTTTTTACCTTGTCTAGACTTTAAACTCGGAGTAGGTGACATGGCACCATCATCTACAGAATATCTATAGTCACAGAGACTTCCAAAGAAGGTGAGTGAGGTGAAAAATTAAAGCGTGTTAAAACAAGGCACTAACAACAAAGAAGTGTGGCTGCTAAAGATTCTTCAAAATTAAAGATGATGCTGATGTTCTACTTCTGACATTCTCTCTCTCTCTCTCTCTGAGCACATAAAAGACTAAGCCTTTTTTCCTTCAAACCGAACTCTTTGGGTTTCTCAGATTTATATTCTTCAGATCTTTAACCAGCTTGGGGGTTGATTTCACATGAAAGCTGCTGTCTTCTCTCCAATTTGTTTCCCATCCTCTGTTTTTCCTATAAACATGGATTCTTCAAGGTGATAAACAAGAAAAGCTTGTTTTTTTCTTTCTCTAAGGTGTTGTTCCGATTAAATTAGGCTGGTTTGTTAGATTAGGGATAAGAAATCATCTGGGTTTAGGTTCTTTTTGTTGATAACGACGAAAAAGGTGAGAGCTTTATAATGGAGGAGAAGCAGAGTAGTATGACTATAGTGGATGAGGAGAAGCAGAGTAGCCCTGTTTCAGAGAAGCAGCATAGCTTTAACCAGAAGGAACCAATGGAGAATCATCATCAGCCTAGAAAGGCAAGAGCTTTAGAGAAACAAGTTAGTTTCCAAGGCGTGAATGTTCAGCCAAGCAGACTGGGAAGGTCAATGGAGAAGCAGCTGAGTTTTCGAGGTGTGAACACTGTAGAGAATCAGAAACGTGGGGTTATGGAAAAGCTTCCTAGCTTTGGTAAAGCGTCAATGGAGAGGCAGAAGAGTTTCCGTGGTGGGTTTCTTGAGAAGCAGAAAAGCTTCCGTGTGGTGATGGAGAGGCAGTTGAGTTTCATCGGTGAGAGGAGGAAGAAGACTGAGTCACCTGGAAAGAGAGGAGACTCTCCTCTTCATATAGCAGCTCGGACTGGGAACTTAGGTAAGGTGAAAGAGTTGATTAGAGGTAGTTGCGATGGAGAAGAGTTGAGAGAGTTGTTGTCTAAGCAGAATCTTGAAGGAGAGACTCCTCTTTACACTGCAGCAGAGAATGGGCATTCATTTGTTGTTGAGGAGATGTTGAAGCATATGAATCTTGAAACTGCTTCTATAGCAGCTAGAAACGGGTTTGATCCCTTCCATGTTGCAGCTAAACAAGGCCATCTTGGTAAACATTGAAACTTCTCCTATAGAACCAGGATTGTTCTCTTAACTTTGTCTCTTCTTCTCTTTGTGCAGAGGTGTTGAAGAAACTGTTGGAGACATTCCCAAACTTGGCAATGACTACAGATTTGTCGTGTACAACTGCGTTACACACGGCTGCAACACAAGGACACATTGATGTGGTGAATCTTCTTTTGGAGACAGACTCTAACTTGGCTAAGATAGCTAAGAACAACGGTAAAACATCGCTTCACTCAGCAGCAAGGATGGGTCATGTGGAAGTTGTTAAATCTTTGATAGGTAATGATCCAAGCATTGGGTTTAGAACCGATAAAAAGGGACAAACCGCTCTTCACATGGCTGTGAAAGGTCAGAATGATGGGATCGTTGTTGAGTTGGTGAAACCTGATGTTGCGGTTTTGAGCGTTGAGGATAACAAAGGAAACACACCACTGCACATTGCCACAAACAAGGGCCGTGTTAAGGTAGAGCTCTATGCTTCCATAGAGAGCCAGATCTGGGAACAGTCCTATGAAACATTGGTTTTGACCCAAGTTTTTTACATACGTATAGGCCTCTAACAGTCTTATTAATTGGCTTTTCTGCAGATAGTGCAGTGTTTGATATCTTATGAAGGCATTAACCTCAACCCAATAAACAAAGCTGGAGATACGCCACTGGATATAGCTGAAAAGATAGGAAATGGAGAGCTTGTGTTGGTTCTAAAGGAAGCAGGAGCAGCTACAGCTAAAGATCTTGGGAAGCCTCAGAACCCGGCTAAGCAACTGAAGCAAACGGTCAGTGACATCAAGCACGAGGTGCAATCTCAGCTTCAGCAATCCAGGCAAACCGGTGTAAGAGTTCAGAAGATAGCAAAAAGACTCAAGAAGCTCCACATCAGCGGTCTTAACAACGCTATAAACTCAGCAACAGTCGTAGCTGTGCTTATAGCCACAGTGGCTTTTGCAGCCATCTTCACAATCCCAGGCCAGTATGAAGAGGATCCATCGAAAGGAGCGTTGCTTGGACAAGCTCATATAGCAAACAAAGCACCGTTTCTGGTCTTCTTCGTTTTCGACAGCTTGGCACTGTTTATATCCTTAGCTGTTGTTGTGGTGCAGACTTCGGTTGTTGTGATTGAGCAGAAGGCGAAGAAGAAGCTTGTGTTTGTGATCAACAAGCTCATGTGGTGTGCTTGTTTGTTCATATCCATTGCCTTTGTTTCTCTCTCTTACATTGTTGTGGGCAAAGAGGAGATGTGGTTGGCTGTGTGTGCTACTGTTATCGGCGGCACCATCATGTTAACAACGATTGGTGCCATGTGTTACTGTGTGGTTATGCATAGGATGGAGGAATCTAAGTTGAGGAGCATAAGGAAAGAGAGGAGTAAGTCTCAGTCTTTCTCTATGTCTCGTATGCCTTCTGATTCAGAGATTCTAAATGGTGAATACAACAAGAGAATGTATGCGCTATGAACACAACCAATTTGGATAGAAGGGTCTCCTTATGTAAGAATTAACCAATATATATACTTGTATTTTTGTACCTGTAAACCATTACTATTCATCAACGCAAATACAGTACAGTTTTCTTATATCCGATGAATCAAAGAATGAGAATGAAGAAACTATAACCAGTTTGATTATGTCTTGAGTGAATCCTTTAAGCAGATAAAATAAACCAAGTACATGCGGAAAGCATCATGCAAGACAAATTCGATGTAGCAAACGAGACAGGCATGCAATGTCAGAATCAGAGAGTCACATAACCGGTCTTATGTATAGGCGAGTGAAATATTATATTATAATCCTCAAATTTTAAAAGATAATTTATATAAATTTAAGCTTAGATTTTTTATAAAAAAAGGATTAACGACCTATTTCCACACCAGAACTTTCATACAGTAACAAATGTACACGAACTTTCAACCTCGTCACAATTGCACACAATTTAAGTATCTAAACTTATTACTCCCCAATTAAAAAGATCAAGACCCGCATCCCCCTAAAGTTTAAAGGACCAACCAAAATCAACAAGTAACGATTTAAAAATGGTTTAGTATTTTTTTTGTTTTCAAAATTAACCAGTGACTAACCTAATTATACCTAAAAACGACCCAATTAGAAATCTAAACTGGATTAACTCGATCTAATAACCAAACTAACAACTGGATCTTATAACCCGACCAAGACCCGACTTATTTAACCCAAAATTGAAATTCCTAAATACCTAAATCGAAAACATTGTGTCTTTCTTATTGTTTTTATAGCCTTAGTAGGAGTTTGGGTTGGGTTTGTAGTTGGATATGAGGTTTGGATCAGGTTTTAAATTTAGTTATGATCTCGGTTTAGGTTCTAAACCATTAAAACCAAGTCAAACCTTCGGCTGTGTGGTTTCATGTTTCGATCTTTCTAATTAGGGATAATAGGTTTAGATACTTAATATTGTGTGTAATTATGACAAAGTTGAAAGATTGTGTACATTTGTTACTATATGAAAATTCTGGTGTGGAAATAGGTCGTTAACCCTAAAAAAAATGATTAAAAGTTAACTATATCCTTCAAAATTTCATGACCCGCCTAGACATAAATATAACTTTGAAACATTTTACTCATCTAGCTAAGTAGAGAGTGAAGTTATGAGTCACAAGCTTCTCTTCTGCTGAGCATCTATACAGAATACTCAATCACCTTTTTCCAGATCTCTCCTGTAGTGTCATTGTCTGAATATTGCAGATTTGTAAGACCTTTTGTGTTGTCTTATTATGATTTACAAATTTGTTCTTATTTGTTTTCATATAAAAGGGTTTTAATAATTGGTTTTTACATTTGGCATTGGATTCAAATTTTTTTTGTTTTTATGTTTGTTATTTTCGTCTTCTCTAGTGAAAACTTAAAAACCCCTATTGAACCCAAGTTTTACTTTTCATGGTAATAGCTTCTCTACTAATGGGAGTATTCTCGGGTTTTTAAATTTTGCACAGTAGATATAAATCTCTTTTCCGTATACTTAATTAAGTTTGTTTTTGTGCTATAGACAGTAATTTCCATATACTCTATAAATATCACAATAACATTTAGAGTCAAAACTTCTCTAACTTATATTTACTATTTATATAAAAAATATAACACTCTTTTATATTTTACTCTATGTTTAGAAATTATTATATTTTAAAAAGGATTCTTTTTGATAAAACTTTTCAACTAAAAATAGATCTTAAAACAATCTTCCAACTAAACATTCGACGAAAGAAATATGTTTACCGTTTTCTATCTAAAATATTATGATGGAATGTAACATTTTCTTTGTAACACATTTTTATAACACGATGGAATGTAACATATGTTCACGATTTGTAAGTTGAGAGTTTATAATATCAAAAATTTAATTGATGTGTCTTTTTTGATTCAAAATAGTTGAGAGATTTTATTACTAAAAATATTAAATATTTTAAAAACTTTATCATTACTTATGCATTGTTTAAAGAGAAATTACTTACAATAGCACTATTTTTTCATTGTAAATATAATACACAAATGTCAATAATAATTTAATAATATTTTTTAAAAATTTATTTTGGAAAAACCAAATAAATAAAATTAAAAAAAATAAGAAATATTTTTTTATTTTTATTTATATATTTATAAAGTAATAGTAGATTTTTTTTTTTACTCTTTTAATCATTTTTTTCCTTATATGCTCTTTTTATTGATAAAAACTCATTTTAAAATCTTATAGAAGATTTGCCACCTTGTTTAAACTCTTATAATCAATTCATAAACCTTTTAAAAAATTTTACAAATCTTTATATATTACTTTATCAAACTAATTTATAAAACTAATTTGTAAATTATAAATTAATTATTTTTCAACAACACTTAAAATTTAACAAAGCTTTGAAATATTAAATTATTTAATAGTTAACAGTAGTGATATAAAAACTTGTATCAGATATTATCAGATATCACTATTATCAAATATAAAATATTTTAATATTTTTAAATTATTTCAAATAATGTGTGTCTTATTTCGCTCACCATAGTATCATGTATAACTTGCATTATTTTACTTTAATAAATAGCATAAACTGTAAAATCTTATTAAAAAATTATTAATCATTTTTAAAATATAAATATTTATAAAGCTTTGTATATTAGTTATAAGATTGATAAAAGAATTTATTAAAATATAAACTAATTTTAAATACTTATAAATTGATTATAAAAATTTAAATAATACATAAATAGCAATAAATATTAAAAAAATAGTGATAAAACCTCTTAACTGTTTTTGAATAAGAAGAAAAATCTTTATTTAAGTTTTTAATATTATAAAATTTTAATTTACAAATTAAACTCTTAACGTCTTTCACATTATGTTATGATATTTTTGACGAAGAATAATAGACATTAACATAATTTAAATTTAAATTTTTTCGTCAAATAAATTATTTTACGAT
Organism: Sinapis alba; assembly: GCA_012274485.2. Lineage (NCBI taxonomy): Eukaryota > Viridiplantae > Streptophyta > Magnoliopsida > Brassicales > Brassicaceae > Sinapis > Sinapis alba. The sequence continues at coordinate 141,750 of MU106157.1, read as the reverse complement.
CCATATAAATAAGGGCAATTCTCTTAAATAGCTTTTTAAAAGTTTTTATCACAAAAATAGTCCTAGAAAAATAAAATGACCAAAATAGCATTTTTTTTTTGAAATTTTCAATTTTTTAATTTTTTTTTGAAATTTGAAATCCTATCCCCAAACCCACCCTTTTACTCTAAACCCTAAAGTCTAAATTAGTTAACCCTAAGGATATAAATGCATATTAATAAAAAAAATTTAGTTTCTAAAAAAACTATTTTAGTCATTTTTTCCTTAAAAACTATTTTTCTGAAGAACAAACTAAAATGAGTTATCTAAGAGAATTTTTCTATAAATTTTATTACTAAAAAAAAGTTTCTATAAAGATATATAAAAACAAATATCATCTTATTATAAGTTTATTCTATTTTACAGAAAATAACAAAATATATTAGAAATGGTTTAAAGTTATCTTCCGTGAATGAGCTTCATCCCTTCATCTAATCTTGTTGAGTGGGATTGAATCGTAAAACGGAGCTAGGATTCAAATAAGTATGATTGGTTTCACACGCGTTGATTTAAACTGACTAGAGAATCTCCTGGGATTTACTTAATTATGTTTATATTTGTATTATTATATATGTTACCGCTAACAAAACGAAAATACATACGGAATAAATAAAAAAGGAAAGAGAGGCAGCTTCTAACATATTTCAGTTTGTCTTCATTAATCAAAAAATTAAAGAAAAGGAAATTATATTCTTTTTGTTAGCGATAATTAAATTTAACCCGAAGATAAATACAGATTTAAAGAGAAAAAAAGGAAAGAGAGAAAACATATTTCATACATCGGATTGTATTCACTAATAAAAGAAAATAGACAAAAACTGAAAATTTCCTTTTTAATGTGTCCGTGTAGGAGGAAAAGGTTTATAATAAACAGAGTCCTCCTACTACTCTATAAACCCTTTCTCATTACTATCTTCTTCTTATATATTTCTCCACAGAGATTTGATTCATCGCCAAGAAAGAGAAAAAGAAACTCTGCAGCTTCTCAGAGGAAGATGGTGACCCGTGATAATGAAGATGGTAACAAACGCAGCGAGGGAGAGAAGAGATGTTTTGATCTTTTAGCGACGTTGCTTCTCGCTTATGGTGATGATGAAATAAGAGCAAGACGAGGTAGAGAAGAACAAGAGAGGAACATGCTCATGATCCACACTATTACTAGTGCTGCCACCAACATGACTTCCTTTCTAGGTAAACGAAAGATTGATGATGATCATGATCAGTGCAAGAACCAAGAAAACACTGCTTCTTCGTCTTCTTCTTTAAGTTTGGTTGAGTTCAAGAGGCGTCGTGTGGAGTCCAATGACGAACCCATCAGAGCTGAACCTATTAGAGAAATCAAGCCTCGGGTTAGAGAAAGAAAGGGACCGGTTAAAGGAAAGGAACCGGTTAGAAGAGAACCGGGGGTGACGCCTGGATGGTTGGTTGAACTGATGAGGAAAAAAAACGGTGTGGATGCGAAGATGGTCATAGAGAAGGTGATTACGAAGACTGATCTCACACCAAACCAAGGACGTTTCTTGATACCCTTTAAGCAAATAACAGAGGACGACTTCTTGAACGAGAGAGAGTTTAACATCGTAAAGGCGCATCACAGAGGAGATATTGAGAAAGGAGTTGATGTGGTCTTGTTGAATAGTAATGATGCTGAGTTGCAATGGAACGCTAACCTGAGGATTTGGGACATGAGGACTACTTTCAACTACGCTTTATGTGCTGGTTGGAACCTGTTCGTCCGCCAAAACGACCTAGCGGTAAACCAGACTCGTCGCCTCTGGTCCTTCCACTCTCAAGACGGCACTCTCTACTTTGCTTTTGATCCTCTCATTCCAGTTCAGGCTATGGCTCTAGCTCAACCTCAAGATGAGGCTATGGCTCTAGCTCTGGTTCCATTTAACCCTGCAGCTTCATCTTCATCCATGGCTATGGTTGTAATCTCTGAGGATCCGTTTGTATGTGAAGAGGCAAACAGGAGAATTTTACCTAAGATTCCAAGGAGAAGGAGAACTCCTCGAGTTTGTGTTCAAATCATAAAAAGTGACTCCGGCAACCTCAACCTACTCGAGGGTGGTTTGGACCTAAACAGAACACCACCTCCTGAGTGCACCGAGATGGCTCCTGATCTCGAGGCTGTACAAGAGACACATATTAAGAGTACCTCACAGGAATCCCTCACTGAGACCTCAGTAGTTTCTGTCACAGATACGATGAAGGTGGACCTCGAGCTCCGGTTGTAACTAGAGGTTCCTGGGAAAACAGCTCTCTGCTATGCGACTTAATCTTTTGTGTTATTCTGAACCCTAGCTCTTTCTCTCTATTGCCGTGTCACGCAAGTACTTTCTCTTTTAGGCATTCAAAAGGATTTTTTTTTTTCGGTTTTTTCCCCCATAACACTCGAGTATTATAGCTACCTTAATCATCATATGAATAAATGATAACAACAATGTTTATTTTTGGTGATTTGATTATGTCGTTGAGTAAATGCTTTAACCGGAATAAAACAATTATTTACACAAATTCAATGTATCGTAGAAAACACACTTGATGAGAGTAGTAAAGAAAACACACTTCAGATGTCATAAAACAGAAAGAGAAATGTGATCTCAAGTATTCAGAAAAGAAGATGTAGCTGTTACTCAAATGGTGGCAGAGAGTGAGGATGTAAGCCAAGAGAAGAAGCCAAGCCTTGTTCTTCTGCTAAACCTCTCTGCAGAATACTCCACTACCTTACTCCACAGCTCTCCTACATTCATTTCTTGCAGACCGATCCTTTCCACCACCTGGAAAAGCGTATATACTATATATATAACATGCTTTCTTAAGGTCTTGAGATAGTAATGTAGTTACAATGAGTCAGGTTTCTAATAACCTGATTGACATTTTGCAGGGCTTGGAGGCCAAATGTGTAGTATGACATGAATGGTCTTCCCGACTGGAAAAAGTATATTCAGAGTGTTTTCACTGTTAGATACAATGATAACTTTATGTTTACAGGACAACTGATGAAAACAGAGAAGCATACCTGTGAAATGGCAAGCCACTGAAGCATGATCTTTACCTCTGGATCGCCTCCAAACACACCGCAACCCCAGTTCCCTGTAGCTACACCAATCTTCTCTTCATGATCATCCATGCACCACCTTCGAGAGCTTTCTACAGCTGATGATGGAGTAGGACCGGCTTGATGCTTACATTGGTGCAAGTATCCGCTAAAAGCCTTGTTAATCTCTCTATAGACACAACAGGAGTAAAGTAACTGAGAAATTCACAGTGCTATAACCTATATGAAAAGAAAAGGACTTAAAAGGCAAGTTTTGAGTTACCGAAGAAGGCCCTCAGGTTTGTACTGTGTACTTCCTGGGTTAGGAAGGGCATCTATTGCTATGACTCTCGTCTTTCGCCTCTTGAAAGCGTCAGAGTCCTTCTCGTCTGTGTAATCTCCAGCGTATTGGAAAGAAGGTCCATACCTAAATGGTGCCACACCATGTGTTGGATTTTCTTGAAAAGACTATAATAAGCTTTAGCATCTACCCTTTCAGTTCACTGGTACTTAGTACTTACCCTGTGTAACGTGAAAATCTTTCAACACCAACAATCTCAATAGCTTCATTTGCATCCATACGAGGCAAGAAGATCATCCCAGCTATAAGTTCTGGATTGATCACAAACCTTATTTCTTCCTACACAGGGAAGACTTGTTTTGACATGTTCATAAGATGGTAATGGAGAAAGAAGAGGAGGTAACAACAAGTCATTACCTGTAGAGTATCATAACTCAGAGTAAGGCCTCCAAAATACTCATCTGCAAAATCCACTTCAAGAGCTTCACCAGGTTGATCTTCTATAGCTCCCGAGGTATGAATCTACTCCAGTTTAAAAAAAAAATGGATTCAGTGGCTTAAGAATGATTAGTTAAAGAGTGTTTCGATGTTTACCTCAACGGAGCAAAGAGGGATGGTGGATTTGGCCCAGTAATCAGACTCAGGATAAGAAACATAGTGTGGACTGTGTCCTCGCGGAAGAACTTTCCTCTCAAACGAAACAAAACCAGTGGGCATACATTGACATATTCTTTCAAAGTAATGGAGAAGACATTTTATTTTGTTTTCCCGCTTCGTGCAGTAACCCATAGAGGAAAACCTTAAGAAAAAAAAACAAAAGTAGGATTAGTAACTTTGAGGCAGAGTATGTAAGGATAAGAAAGGAGCCACATACGAAAACAAATCATCAAAGTTGATGCTTTGAAGATGCTTTGAGCGTCTGTCAACTTCAGGGAACAAACAAAAGAAGGAGCATGCAAGAAGAGCTGCAATCAACTCCTGGCTAAGAAACACAATGCCAGCTTCTTGAGGTGCTAATAGACGAAGCCCGGATGTAACTCCATCAATAACATGGTCTGCATTCTGATAATGCGTTTCTAACAGTGAAGGTAACTGGAGAAGTAATCCACACAACGTAGGAACCACCTCACCAAAAAACTTGGCTGATTCTTCTCTGGAAATTTTCTGCATCACAGAGTCCATGCCATTTCTTAATGTCCCATGTTAAGATGTTTTGATGTCCATGACACAGTGAATAAAGAAACACAAACAACCAAAAGGCGTGAAGAAAAGATGTAAGAACTGTTACCTTGTCAAAGAAAATAGCATACCCTTGTAATGGATTAGGTGAGCGATCAGCTGCATTCAAGGAGAGGGATTTGCGCATGTTCGTGATATGCAAGGCAAGAACTTCGCCGGAGTTGACCATTGACATGTTCGGTCCCTTAGACATTGTTTGGAGCTCTTGCTCAACAGAACGTGACCAGGCTAGAGATGAAGACTGAGCCACAAGAGGCAAATACTTAAGAAGTGACCTAGGATCTTCCTCCTTCTCCATCCTTTTCGCCTTTCCTAATTTCCAGAAAGACATTTACAAAGCAGAAGATAAAAGTCTAAAATGGATAAAGGAGAAGAAATCAATATCTGATGTTGAGTACATATATTACGTAGTTCGTTAACTTTTCTTTCTAGATAACACACGGCACCAAAGTCAAACAATAACACGTTTTAGTCAGAGACTTAGTCCATTTCATTTACTCTGTCAACAAATGTTTGTGACCGGGAAATTTCAGCATAACAAGACAAAAGAATTTGTTTCATTCAGATCTAAGAGTGATTTAAACATTTGACCAGTACCATATACATCAGCATGACTAATGATAATACAACTTTACTTGAAAATAAACACTTTTACATATTTGTGTGGGAAAATGCATAGGTACAGAATGAAATGCGGCAATGGACTTGATCAAGGCAAATTTGCAGGGTCAAGACGGCGAGATAGCCTCATTGGTGGTAGATAGAGATGGAATTAGCCAAGAGAAGAAGCCAAGATTTGTTTGCTTGTACAGCCTTTGAGCAGAATATTCTAGCATCATGTTCCAGAGATCTCCAACGGTCCAATCATGGGAAATAATCCACTTCGTCACCTGCCCTTGCAAGATGATGTATCAGTTGCAATAGAAATGTAAGTACACACACGGCCTAAACAGTCCAATACACTGGATTTTTAGTCAATATCAGCTCTGAAAGTAGAGGAGAAAAGAAGAAAATGAAAAAGAGGATTCAGAATTGTGGAGTTTTAAAGAGCAAGAGAGGTTACCTGATCTAGGTTTTCGAGGGCCTGTGCTCCAAAAGTGTAGTATGATATAAATGGTCTCCGAGCCTGGAAAGTAGACATGAACAAAGTCAAGAAACACACATCAAATGAAAACCAAAGCTTCGGAAAAATCAAGTCTAATTCTAGAAAGTATCAGTCAAGACACAAAAGTGACGTGGAGTGCGTCTTTAAGTCAAAACACACTAAGTTCATGGTTTTAGAGAGATGTAATCATTGTGTTTTATCCATATAGCGTAATGGTACTCAACTTTTACCAACCAAAAAGTTATAACTATGATGAGAAAAGGTACCTGGGAAGCAGCAAGCCATTGGATCATAGCCTTTAGTTCTGGGTCTCCTCCAAAAACACCACATCCCCAATTCCCAGTCGCCACACCAACATCTTGATGATCCATGCTAACGGATCCTTCCACATCTCTGACAAAATTGCTAACATGCTTCTCTCTATTTGTCTCAACATCATCTAATGGAGCTCCATGAGACTGTACCAGCAGCATCAGACAAAAAAGAAAAGAGTCTGAAACTTTTACTTTCTAAAATCTTACCTAAATAGTGCCTAAAAGGCTACAAATGAAACAGGGTACTAAAAATCCGTAGCAAAAATTCCAACCGTAGTGGTTTCTGTATTCAAAAGAGAAGAATCTTTCTCGTTACTGGCAAGCTGAATTTCATTGTCTCCTTTATCTATGAATATATTCTTGTGCTGCCACGATTTTCTATGAATTAAAAAGCCACATAGAGCCTTGTTAATCTCCCTGAAAAAGACAAAAAAAAAGCGAGAAAAAAAAAGACATTAGATTTCAAGTATAACAAGAATAAAAGAGTAGCAAAAGCCTCTAAAATGTCAAATAAACACAAACTTTGGATTGTCTAAAGAACCTACGAATAAGATTTCACATACCGCAAAAGGCATATATCTTTGAAGTGTCTCATCTTCGGGGCACATAATGCATCTATTGCAACAATTCTGGTTCTTCGCCTTTTGAAAGCATCCATAGTCTTCTTGTCAATGTAGTCACCAGCAAATCGAAATGAAGATGCATACCTACAACATAAATTAAATTCATAGAAAATAAAGGTAAATAACGATAAGTGATCAACCATTATTCAAAAGTTGATAAGCTAGATGCCAGCCCTTATTTATTGATGATGCGTATCTACAACATAGAGCAATAATCTCACCCTGTGTAACATGAAAACCTCTCTGCGCCAACTATTTCTATAGCTTCATTGTCATCCATGCGAGGCAAGAAAAGCATGCCAGCTATTAGTTCAGGGTTGATCATGAAGCGTATCTCCTCCTGCACAGGAATCCATTTAGAAGTCTTCTATACCCAAAAAGGAACTCAAGAATCAAGTGCGCTTCTGAACGCTGATATGCATTATGAGTCTCAAACCTGTACGCACCCCCTATTTAGGGCACCACCTCCAAGATACTTGTTTGCGAAGTCCACTTCCAGAGCATTGTCAGATTGATCTTCTATTAACCCAGAAGAGTGAACCTATAACAACAAAAACTGTTGGAAAATATAATCTACAAGCATTTGCAAATATCGTGGTGCAGAAGTAAATTTACAGCCATATTCTAATTACCTTAAAAGCACAAAGGGAAATGTCAGACTTGCTCCAAAAATCAGCGTTAGGAGCAGTGGTAGAAGAACTGTGGTATTCAGCTGGAAGTAGCTTGCGTTCAAATGAAACAGTCCCAGTAGGCATGCAGGAGCACACCCTTTCGAAGTAATGCATAATACACCGTATCTTGCTTTCATGACTTTCACTATAACTTTCATAAAGGCTCCTGAAAAGCAAATGAAACTCTTGATGTCGAATTACTCAATTGACACAAGACAAGATGCTGGCCAAGTCTAACAAGTGAGCTCTCAATGGATAACGAAGCCCATATAGGATAACAAGTGAGCTCTCAATCGAGTGTGATCGTCAATGAAATAAATAATAATATTCAACTTTCTTTCATAGAACTTCTTTGATCATTTATCACTTAAACAACATGACTTTCAAACATTACGCAGTTCTTCCAGACGTGACCAATGTAGTCCTAATTGTTAGAAAAATATAGAAGTCAAAGAGAGATAGAGATCACATACGCAAACAAATGATCGAAGTTGATGACCGGAAGTTCTTTTGCACCTCTATTAGAAACTGGAAACAAACAAAAGAAAGCACAGGCAAGAAGAGCTCCGATTAACTCCTGCAAGTTGAAAGCGTAATGAACATGTAAGGAAAGCGATAGATAACATCTTCGACAAGACCAGGTCATTACTCTTCCAAATACATGCTCCAGTATTCTCAAACAAATGAACTATGCAAAACCAAAAGAAAAATAACTTTCATATCTAACAAACTGAGCTGGGATCAGCATGTCCTCTTTTACTTGGACGTCATCTGACTCACGAAATTGCTAAGAACCAAAAAAAATGAACACATAACTCGAATAGAAAATGAAGCAGCTACCTTTTAGCTGATATATATGTAATGCAACATAACTTTGCATCAATACCTGGCTGAGGAAAACAATGCCAGCTTGTTGGGAATCTAACAAGCGCAAACCCGTCTCGACTCCTCTAACAACATCATCAGCACTCTGAAAATGCATTTCCAACAGAGATGGAAGCTGAAGAAGCAACCTCGCCAACGCCGGTATAATCTCATCGAACCATCTCTTCGATTCCTTCTCATGAACCAACTGCAAGATACAAAGATGAAACCTTTTAATCCCACCACTTAAACCCATCACAAGAAACCTCGATTTGGTGATACTCACTTCGTCGAAGAGAAGGGCGTAGCCTTGAGGAGCAGAGGGGGAGAGAAGGCGAGCTGATAGGGAAAGTGATCGCCTCATATCGGAAATAGCTTGCCATAAAACTTCTCCCGAGTCAACTCGGCTGTGAGTTGGTCCTTCAGACATGGCTTTTAGCGCCTCCACCACGCGCGGTGGCCAATAGAGAGACGACGAACGGATGAGAAGCGGGAGGTAGGGGAGAATGGAGTTGAGATCTTCTCGGTTCTCCATTTTTCTTTGATTCTCTGATCTCAGTTTCGTCTTTGGAAACAGTCTGCGAATCGCTTCTGCGACAAGTTTCTGCCGCCGCTCGGAGAGAAAGTTAAAAGTCTGTGGAAAGTCAAGGAGTGAGAACGGCGCCGTGGTAAACCAGTTTACTTGAACCGGGAAGTTGGATTTCAACCGAATGATAGAGAATGAAGTGGAATGAACCGGTTCGGTCTTGTTTGAAATGAGGGCTTGGTAAATGGTTTTCCTTGTTTTGTGGGCTTTTAGCCCAAGACCAATCCCATAATAATAGAATGTGTATCCAAATATAATACATTTAGATATTTTACTTTTTTTATTAAATGAAATCAATTAAAATTGAATAAATATTTCTTATTTAAATTCACATTTATCTCTCAGTATATAAATAATAATTTTTATTCTGAAAGTTTGCATATTTAGATTTAAATTAGATAAATACCCTAGAATATCACTAAAAAGTTTTTATCATAAAAATAGTTTTTAAGAATCAAAATGACCAAAATAAATTTCAAAAAAATATTTTTTTTTAAAACATTTATATTCATAATTAACTAATCTATATTAGGTTTTGAATTTAAGGGGTGAAATTTAGAGAGGGGATAGGAGTTTGAGATTTAAAATAATAATTCAAAAGAATTCTTGAATTTTGAAATAAATCTTAAAAAGATTTGAAAAAAGAAATTTTGAATATTGAATATATTTTTTGAAATAAATCTTATTTATTTATTTATATATGTATAGAGTAAATATACAATTGTTATTTGTTTAATTTATTTTTGTTTATTTTCGTCTTTTATGTTCTTCTGGATAAAAAAATATTTTTAGAACATTTTTGGAGATTTTCCCTTAAAAATATGAATAGACTAATTTATCAAAAAAATAACAAAATTTTATTCCAAGCATTTCTAGGTTTCCTTAACTTTCCTTTTTGAAATTGACCATCAGCTGAAATATTTGTTTCAAAGTCGATCTTTTACCCAAATTAGTGAGTATTCGGGTAGTAGATTGTTACTATATGAATGTGCCCCTTTTGCATTTTATTGAATATGATTTGAATTATTCATTGCCAATCTATACATGATATTTATGTTCTTGATACCCAAAATAGGCAGAACGTACCATATAGATTTCTTCATCCACTTGATTTACATATCTTCCTGTCGTTTTATCATATTATCTTGCTATCTCTTTCGCTCGATTTATTACACTCTCACCGTTCAGAATCTTAATGAAGACAAGGAACTTATCGACGTTAAACGTTAACGAGGGTGACTAGAAAACAAGAAAATGTGTGGAACATAACGACAATAAGTAGGCCCTAACAATAAGTTAACGTGTAGAAATTAAAAGGGTGGCCCCTGTGGAACCCGCATAGTAGACTTTGACTTATCAACTCTAAGTCAATAACAGACTCGCTACGTTCACATTTTCTAAACAGTTATTTGCCCATACTATTATGAAAGATTTACACTAGGTCACATTTGTCATCTTTAATTACATCGTAGGACACATTATGTCACTACGACACTTTCTTTAGAAACTGAAGGTGGATCCTACCTAAAACATAATTGTTTTGTTTCATTTTAACCATAGATTTCCTAACTAGCTTTTTCTTTTGGCGGGCTTTGTCCTTAACCATTGATTTTGACAAAATATGAACGGTCTAGATTAAACTAAGAGATCTAAATATATATATATATATATATATATATATATATATATATATATATATATATATATCTCACTTCACGATAACCATTCAATTTACATACAATTAACGGTCCAGATCAACCTTTTTCACCTACTTCATTCTCGACATCGTCATCTTCTGCAAATTGTTCATAAAATTAAAATTGGATAACTAATCAAGAAAATTCTACCTTCATGATTATTAGATTTCAAGTCAAGGTTTGCTTATTAAACTTGTTTAATGATTTGTTTTACTTTAACTCGACGAGTTTAACCATGTTTTCTTTGTTTCTTCCTTCTAGCTATCTTCCATGGTAGACCATTGTATAGTTATCGCCAGCGAATTGAAGATCTCTGACGACGGCATTAACATTCTCTATCGACAAACATCACATGTCACGGATCGCCACACTCCACGCCACAATGGCGTTGCTTGAATTGCAGAACACTGTCTTGAAGGAGTTCTTTGCTAACACTGCAGTTCCCTCCATCTCACTCAGCTATTGGCCGCTGAACACAAAAGAACTCGCAACTGGGATTTCCACACCACCGGTCATGCTGACACTTCCACTTCAAAGCACATTAGGAAATGGATATGTTTGTCACTTTCAACGTACACGGCGAGTTTGTTGCCTAATTTGTTGTGTTCTTGAATTTATACGTATAAGTGTATGCATGTACCGCTGGGAGATATGTGTACATGTGTGGGGATGGGTGGGTGATTGTACACACGGAGATAGATAAATGTATGTACATGTGTACGAGGTGTAGTGGCAAACAAATTGACAACTAATGTAGGCATGTTTGAGTGTTGGTTTTTTATTTTATAGATTTATTGTATTATGATAACTGGATGGTGTAAAGTTTTTTTTGCGGTTCGATTATATGATATGGATGTATCAAAGTTGTAAGAATGATGTTTTTATTCGGCTAAATATCCATAAGTATAATGTTGGTTTATGTTTTATGTTTGATCCGGTGACGTGTACATGCGTACAAACAAGCCTTGAATTTTAATGTCTTGTAATGTAAAATATGAGAGTAGATAGTTGTACACATGTACAACAGGGAGATCTGGGTACATGTGTACATTACCCAAAGCGTGGAGATAATAGTTAGTTGAGGGTTTGACATAATTTAAGTGGTGTGCGGTAAAACGAATTGATGAAGAAGCAAAGTTTAAATTACAAACTTTGTACGTATTTGCGCATATTTTAAAGTTATGTTACCCCCTTCTTCTACTTTAGCCTCTAATGCTTTATAATTTCCTTCCTCCTGATGCTTCTCGGGCTGAAGTACATGCTTAGCTTCTTTTGCTTAAGTGCATGTACTTCTTGTTCCTTGCTTGGCCCAGGTTTGGTTCCTTTTCTTTCTCTTTGCGACTTCTTTTATGCTTATACTTTGGCTCAGACCTATGTACACTCATTTACACCAATGTACATTAGGATATTGTACACGTGGATAACGAGACATATGTACATTACTCATTATAAAAATTTATAATATACATGAAGATATTGTACACTTGGCTATGACTTGATCATCAAAATAATGTACACGCTTATAACGAGTCTTATGTACACTCCTTATTTACACAAGTCACAATATACAAGTCACAATACTTACTTCTCAAAACTTGTACAAATGTACCAATACGTTAACCCTCGTACACATGTACATAAAATAATATGGTGTACATCCAAGAACGTTTATCTACATGTACACAAACTCACATGAAGATCATGTTCAATATCTAACACGTCGGACAATGACACCTAGTATGTTGTGAGCTTCTCACCAACATAACTTATCAGCTTTTGCTCGTTGTCCCCACCTAAACGCTTCAACAAAGCTGGTATAACTTCTAACACCACCAACTGAAGGGCCAACGGAAATCCCATCATGTTCTTTGTTTTTTGCCTTACCTTTTGGCAAAGCAGAATATTAGAATTTTCATATTTCCCTAGCACCTTCTTCGCCGACTTCATAGTGCTTTATCGTCCACCAAAATGCCTCGGGTCCTCACTGAAACCGGTCCATGGCAAACAGACGCGTCGGAACAGTCTCTTTTGCGGCTACCTCATGTTGAGGCTCCTCTACATCACAACCAACCAATTAGCAAAATCAAAAGCAAAAAAAAAAGATTAAAACCCTAAATCATATCTAATTAGACAATAGATAACTCACTAACTTTCAGTTTTTTCCTTCTCTGCTTGCTTTCTTCTTATCGTTATTATACCTTTCGCTCGTCTCCGCTGCAAAACTCTCCATCGTCAAAAGTCAACTTCAACATATAAATTCGTCAAATCATCTCTTTGTGAGTTAAGAGGAGAAAGTTAACCAAAAAAAAAAAAATCTTTTTACGGACCCGATAAAATTATGAACTAATTTTAATTTTCTCTCGTGTCCACCACTTCATCCCCACTTTTTTCAAAATTCAAACAACGTAACCAATCTAACCAGAAAAAGTCATTTTACTTTAATGTCCAATTATAATTCACCTTTTTAGGGAGAAATGAGTCTTTAACCATTGAAAAGTACCCTAGTAGCACTATGTGCTCTTGTGTGTAATAAAAAGTGAAAAAGTGATCATTTATGTTAATAACTCTACTATTATTTCCAGGAAAGAAACAGTCAATCACACTTTAAAATTTTTAGTTAATATCCATTTTCCCTTATAAATATTTTCTAAATTTTGAGGATATTAAATTAAATTTAGCAATTGTATTTATAAAATGATAAAATATCTTTGGACCAATTTTTAAAGTATTAATAAATTCTTTTAGGAAAAAGAAAACCGTAATAAAAGAAAAAAACCCGTAAAACACGTAAAAGACTCTTCTATAGATTAGTGGTAGTTGCTGACCATAAATAAACAGATTAAGATTCCGACAACACCCACAAGGGGAAACTTTTCCCTTTAACAAAAAAATGGCTGTTCCCACCGGAAACGCCCATCTTTTTCTCCGGCCTCTCATCCTCGCCGTTCTTCTCTCCTTCCTTCTTCTTATTGCCTTTCCTTTCGTTTCCTCCGTCGAGATCGATTCCTCAGATCTCAAAGCTCTTCAAGTCATAGAAACAGAGCTCGGAGTCAACAGTCAACGCTCTTCTCCCTCCAGTGGTGTTAGCCCTTGCGGTCGCGGAGGAGTTTCATGCGAGAGACGGCACTCTTACACCACCGGAGGATATGTTCTCCGTGTCACGAGGCTCGTCTACCGTTCCCGGAGCTTGACGGGGACCATCTCACCGGTTATCGGAACGTTGTCAGAGCTCAAAGATCTCACTTTATCTAATAACAAGCTGGTCGGTGGTCTTCCACTGGATGTCTTAAACTGCAAGAAACTCGAAGTTCTTGATGTCCGAAACAACAGATTTTCCGGTCGGATTCCGGGAAACTTCTCTAGTTTGATCCGTCTTCGTATCCTTGATATTTCTTCTAACAAATTCTCTGGGAACTTGAACTTCTTGAAGAATCTACGCAGTCTTGAGAGTCTCTCCGTTGCAAACAATCTCTTCTCCGGCAAGATCACGGAGCCAGCTGTGTCGTTTAACAATCTCCGGTTCTTTGATTTCTCCGGAAACCGGTTCTTGGAAAGTCCAGTTCCGGTTATGAGCAAGATCAAGAAGCTTCAGACATCTCTACAGCAAACACGACGCATTCTTGCTGAAACTCCATCTACAAACTCCACGTCAAAAGCAACGGAGACACCTCCAAAACATGAGAAGAAAAAGAAGAAGAAGAAGAACAAAAGGAAGAAAGTAGTTGCATGGATCTTAGGGTTTGTAGTTGGAGGCATAGGTGGAATCCTCTCTGGGGTTGTCTTCTCTGTATTGTTCAGGTTGATTCTCAAAGCAATAAGAGGACCAGAAAAGCCATCAGGCCCTTCTATATTCAGTCCTTTAATCAAAAGAGCTGAAGATTTAGCTTTCTTGGAGAACGAAGAATCATTAGCTTCTCTTGAGCTCATTGGCAGAGGAGGCTGTGGAGAAGTTTTCAAAGCCGAACTACCTGGAAGCAACGGGAAGATCATAGCTGTGAAGAGAGTGACACAGCCCTCTAAAGACGCAACCGAACTTGTAGACGAAGAGTCCAGGTTTCTGAACAAGTACCTGAGGCAAATAAGGTCAGAGATCAACACAGTTGGGCACATCCGGCACAGGAATCTTCTCCCATTGTTAGCTCACGTCCCGAGACCCGAGTGTCACTTCCTTGTCTACGAGTACATGAAGAACGGGAGTTTGCAAGATATACTAACCGACGTTTCAGCTGGAAACAAAGAGCTAACGTGGCCAGCAAGGCACAAGCTTGCTTTAGGTATAGCTGCAGGGCTTGAGTACCTTCACATGGAAAGTAACCCAAGAATCATCCACAGAGACTTGAAGCCAGCTAATGTTCTTCTTGACGACGATATGGAGGCTAGAATCGCAGATTTCGGGCTGGCCAAGGCGATGCCTGATGCAGTCACGCACATAACAACCTCTAAACTTTCAGGTACCGTGGGATACATAGCACCAGAGTATCACCAAACTCTCAAGTTCACAGACAAGTGTGACATCTATAGCTTTGGAGTGATTCTTGGGGTGCTGGTGATTGGGAAGCTTCCTTCTGATGAGTTTTTCCAGCATACTGATGAGATCAGTCTTATAAAGTGGATGAGGAAGGTACTAACATCGGAGAATCCAAGCCTTGCTATTGATCCGAAGTTGATGGAACAAGGATTCGATGAACAGATGCTTCTTGTTCTCAAGATTGCTTGTTATTGTACTTTGGATGATCCTAAACAGAGACCGAACAGCAGAGATGTCAAGACTATGCTGTCCCAGATCAAGCACTAGCTTAGCTAGTCTCTCTCTCTATGATATATTGTTTGCTTCTAAATGTGTATTTTACGTTACCTGTCGTATGAAATAATTACATGTGAACGAAATAGTGTTTGTGATTAAGATGTATAATTTAAATGGATTTTAATCATGTTTTATTGCTCTAAACATAACCATAAGCTTAGCTATCTAGACAAAGGAACGTTTTGTCTTCTCTATATGCAGCCGTTGAGAATCTCCCTCATATATTCTAGTTGTTCATGACTGTCTTCATGTTCTTCACACTAGAAAATAATAAACTGAGTCAACAAATGTTGAGATGTATAAACTTGTAGTGAGATGGACAAACAATGTCAATTAAGTTTTTCTTTGCCACATCAAGAGCAGTAGGCTGTTTACTCTTGAACAGAGAAATGAAGAACAATGTGTATCTCATCATCGAGTACCTCAATTTTAAATTTGGAGTCTTTTAAGTTTTAAACTCACCTCTTGATGAGACAGGGAAACAACATCCCATGAGCATTTTCAAATGGCCCAGCTTCATACACCGGCCTCTCCACCTGCCATTTACTTTATATTTATGTGTGGAGGCAATGGTAGGTGGAGAACCCCCGTTGGCCGGAGAGACCCATGGCTGCTGAGGTCGGTATCTTAAGCTGACGCATATTATTAAAAATTTCCATATATAATATATCAACTGTAATATCATATTACTTATTTATCAAAATCCTAATACTAGGCCGGCCCTACAAAATTCAGGGTTGGAAGCCAAAAATAAAATATGGACCTATTTATTAATAATTTTTTAAAAATGGTTTAAATGTGGCTTAAGAAGCTCAACCCCTTAATCTCAAATAGTCTACTGTGATAATTTTACCAACTAGACTATTGATATATACACAACCAGGGCCGAAAATATAAATATTTTTCTAAGGCCTGAAGCTACAGCTTCTAAAGATTGTACCCAATTAAGACCAGTACTGAGTAATACTCATGTAACTCTTTAATTTGAAAGCAAGGAAAACACAATATTTGATTCTATAATCACTCCTTAAAAAAGATAAAACAAATTAGAAAAAGAAAGAAATAGAAATTTGTGACTAATTTCAGTCTCATAAGAGAAAAGAAAAACAGCCAAAATGGCTAGTAGCTTACCTCTTTGACATCAAAACATAAAACCACTATAATTAACCATTACAAGAAAAGAAGAAAAAAGAAGAAGAATAAGAAGAAAAAAAACAGGCTGTAGCATTCACCTATTAATGCAATGAAATCAAACACACGTTGAACACAAAAAACATTTTGTTAAAGGGAAAGGCCGGCCAAAACCTTTTGGTGAACTTAGAGGATCCCCTTTTACCTCTCTGTTCCAAAAGATGGCGGCGGCCGAGCCCCAGATTCCTACGAGTCAATCAAATATATCGTATTCTGTCAGTACGTCAAGATACGGTAGTATAGTATGTTATAATCAAACGAATCAGATCGTAGGAGGAAATGGAAGGCAGAGCGCTTACGCGATTGAAGCGGCACTTCCTTACCTTGTAATGCAACTACTCGTCTCTAATTTGGGCTACGGCTTAATGTATTCTTTGACTCGGCCGCTACATCTTCCTCCTTTCGTCGCTCAAATCCTTGTGAGTAATCAATCAAATGTTGCAAACTAATTTTTTTTTTTGTTTCCTTATAAAACGTGTGGTATCATTGACTATTGCAAAATTTGTTTTTCTTCTTTATTAGCTAGCTATGTCCTAAGCATGTTCATCTTCAAAGTCCTGGTAAAAAAATTAAGCCGACAAAAGATATTATTAATTGTGGGGGGGAAAATAGTCTTAATCAACACTCTGGTTTGCAAAACGATGACATTAGAGATTTAGAGTTTGGTGTTTGCATTCCGTTAACAGTTTATTGCTTTGTGTTTGTGATTTTTTTTTTTCATAAAACATTTTCTTTAGAACAAGAAATGGGAAAGAAAAGATTTGTTCATTTGCAGTATTATGCACATTATATATGTGATATCTTTTTGCTAATTCAAATTACTCTTAGGGCAATTCTCTTAAATAGTCATTTTTAAGTCACAAAAATAGCTCTCAAAAAATAAAATGACCAAAATAATCTTTTTTGAAATTTTATTTTTTATTTATTTATTTTTTGAAATTTGAAACTCTATCCCCAAACTCACTCTTTAACTCTAAACCCTAAATCTAAATTAGTTAATCCTAAGGATATAAATGCATATAAATGCTTTTTTAGCTTTTAAAAAAAAATTTGATTATTTTCTTCACTAAAAACTATTTTATGAAAAATTAACTAAAAGAGAGGCTATCTAAGGGAATTTCTCTTACTTACTCTTATATCATTTTCTATCATTTGTAATGATTGTATTGTTCATAATTTGCAGTGCGGATTATTCTTCAGCCCGACCTTGCTTGGTAGAAACAGTATTGTCCTAGAAAAATTCTTTCCTTATAGATACAGAATGGTTACGGAGACATTCGCAACCTTAGCTCTCGTCTACAACATGTTCCTCCTCGGTCTCGGTATGGACTTGAGGATGATAAGAATCAAGGAAGTCAAGCCAATGGTCATAGCCATCGTTGGCCTCGTTGTGGCTTTACTGGCCGGTGCTGGCTTGTATTACCTTCCCGGTAATGGAGACCCCGACACGATCCTCGCAGGTTGTCTCTACTGGTCGGTTGCGCTGAGTTGTACGAATTTCCCTGACCTTGCGAGGATTCTTGCGGATCTCAAGCTCTTGCGTTCTGATACGGGACGCACGGCCATGAGTGCTTCCATTGTTACGGATTTGTGTACTTGGGTTCTCCTCGTTTTGGGAAACGCATCTTTTAACAAAGAAGGTAACATGATTTGAAAAATGACTAAATATCAATACTAAATACTTCTTAGTAACAATTGAAGAGAATAATCCAAATTAATAAACCTCTGAAGCCAAAACATTTGTGCTAGTTTAGAGCTCATACACGTACACTATCATTTGGTTCACACCACTTATTAAGATCCTACCCTGGGCACAAGCCGCCCACTATTGACACTTAAATTTTGATCCCTGAATTTTTAAAAATCTTTTCAAATAAATCTTTACTAAAAGAAGTTCAACATATATATTTGAGAAATTCCTTTAGATAGCGTCTTTTAGTTTATTCTTCACAAAAATAGTTTTTAAAAAAGAAAATGATCAAAATAGTTTTTTTAGAAGCTAAATTTTTTATTTATAAGCATTTGTATCCCTAAGGTTAACTAATTTAGACTTTGAGTTTCGAGTTAAAGGTTGAGTTTGAGGATAAGATTTCAAATTTTTTAAAAAATGATTAAATGTTATTTTAGTCATTTTTAGAGCTATTTTTATGACAAAAACTTAAAAAGGTTATTTAATAGAATTGCCCGGTGTCAACCCATAACATTAGTACTAACCAAAACTTCATGTAATTTCAAAAATGAAAAATGCAGGTATAAGGAACGATCTGATGCCATGCGCTTTAGTATCAACCATCGCTTTTGTCTTTTTCTGCATCTACGTGATCAATCCTGGAGTCGACTGGGCCTTCGCCCACACGGTCAAAGGAGGCCACGTTGGAGAGACTCACGTTTGGTTCACTCTCATAGGTGTTGTTTTCTGCGCCCTAATCACCGACGCGTTTGGTGTCCACTCGATAACCGGAGCTTTCCTGTTCGGTCTCTCGATCCCTCACGACCACATCATTCGAAACATGATCGAAGAGAAGCTCCACGATTTCCTCTCGGGTTTTTTGATGCCTCTTTTCTACATCATTTGCGGGTTTAGACTCGATCTTGACTACTTGTTACACAACACAAGTGTTCGAGTGTTTGTGTTTGTGATTTCTTCGTGCTTTGTGGTGAAGATTTTGTCTACCGTTATTTGCTCCCTATTCTTGCGCATGCCTTTGCGTGATGGTTTTGCCGTTGGTGCCCTTATGAACACCAAAGGAACTATGGCTTTAGTCATACTTAATATTGGACGTGACAGCAAGGCGTTGGATGTAATATTGTACACTCATATGACGTTTGCGTTCCTGGTGATGTCAATAGTGGTGCAGCCACTTTTAACCTTTACATACACACCACCGAAGAAATCGACTCTCTATAAATACCGAACCGTTCAAAAACTCAAAGGAGAAGTAGAGTTTCGTGTGTTAACATGTGTCCATGTCCTCAGTAACGTTCCCGGCATAACCAATCTATTACATGTTTCTAACCCGACCAAGCAATCTCCTCTCGACATCTATGCAATACACTTAGTTGAGCTAACCGGTCGCACCACGGCTTCGTTGCTCATAATGCATGACGAGTCCAAACCTAAAGTTAACTTTTCGGACCGAGTCAGAGCGGAATCCGAACAGATCGCTGAGTTGTTCGAAGGCATGGAAGTGAACAACGACGCAGTGTCGGTTCAGACACTCACTGCGGTTTCACCTTACGCGACGATGCATGAGGATATTTGTACTGTGGCCGAGGATAAACGAGTCAGCCTCATCTTATTGCCTTACCATAAGAATTTGACTCCGGACGGTCGGTTAGGTGAAGGAAACTATGGCCACGCGGGAGTCAACCAAAACGTTTTGAGTAAGGCGCCTTGTTCTGTCGGCATATTGGTTGACCGTGGCATGACTATTGTCCGGTCTGAATCTTCCTCGGTCCATGGCGAGACCACAAAGAAAGAAATCGCAATGTTATTCGTTGGAGGTCGGGACGATAGAGAGGCTTTGGCTTATGCTTGGAGGATGGTGGGACAAGAAATGGTTAAACTCACTGTTGTGAGATTTATCCCGGGCCGAGACGCTTTAGTCTCGGCCGGGAAATTAGACTTTGAGTATGTAAAAGAGGCACAAGTGGACGAAGAGTGCATCTACGAGTTTAACTTCAAGACTATGAATGATTCTTCGGTCACTTGTTTAGAGAAAGTGGTTAACAATGGTAAAGAAGTGATCGAAGCGATTAGAGAAATGGAAGATAACCATTCTTATGATCTTTACATTGTGGGAAGAAGGTACAAAGTAGAAACACCTGTAACTGCGGGTTTGACGACGGATTGGAGTAGTAGTCAGGACTTGGGTACTATAGGCGATACATTAGCTTCATTAACCTTCACTATGCATGCTTCGGTTCTTGTGATTCAACAGTACTCAGCCGCCAATAGACAAACCTCAGAAAACCATCAAGAACACGTTAATGAAGCGAAAATGAATTCTCATGAGGAAGAGGATGACGAAGATGAACAGTATCAAAAGGGAATGCGCAAATGACAAGAGTTTTTTTTTTTTTCTTTCATTTATTTCGCATGATACTATCAGGTTTTAACCCTATAAAACTATTGTATACGAAGTAGTATTTTATCGATTGAATACTCATAGACCAGTGTCACACTATAATTCTTTGAAAGTATAGTTAAAGTAAGATGAATGTGGTTTTTTGTTGTTTTGACTTTTGAAAGTAAGAAAGCAAATGACAGAATGTAAATGTGATGTAAACTTATGAGTTATATTTTTTTAGGTCTGGGCAATTCTTAGAGAACATAAATAACAAAAATAATTGCTAGACAAAGAATACCAATAACCATCGTTATCGAACTCAAATTTCTTAACTAGGTTATCATTTTACCAAAGTGCTAATTGATATCTTCAATACGAAAACTAGCTCCATTTGAACTTGACAACGTAAACATGCATTTAAAAGTTGGCTTGATAGGTTTACAAAAAACACTTTAACATCAAGTCTCGCTAGCTAAAATGCTTTGTTCATCAAAATTATTTTCTGATATTTTCTCACACACACTTTAGTGCATTAAACTACCTAAAATCATTAACTAGATGATTATTAAAGGTCAATCATTAAAAGTAATTCAGACGAAGAAAACGACATATTATTATTTACTATTCTAACATTTTAATATCAATTTTTTTTACAATCCTAAACTTGACTATAGATCTACTCACATATGAAAACAGGAAACACATATTAAAGATGAATAATGCATAATTATATTGAGAAACAAAAACTAGGGTTCAAAAAACTTTTCAAAAAGTATAGTACAAATTCGTCTTCCCAAAATGTACAAATGCGTTAAACTGGAAGGTTTGAAAGAAAAGAAATCATGCGTTAAAATGTACAAACTTAACAATGGCTGAAAATAATGTATATAGGTCCAAATCATGTTAGAATCAAAATCCTTGACAAAACCTAACAAAAATTAGAAAAACTAAAAAGTTCATTTTTTTTTTTGTATTGAGCTATCGATAGATCAATCCGAAAACGGACTGATTGATTGGATATGGGATGATTGATCTAAAAGATGGGATTGACATCTAGGTTATCATTTTATCAAAGTTCTAACTGATATTGAAATTCTTCTAAGACTATCCATGATTTGCAAATTTAATATTTATTTTTTATTTTATAATATTTTACATTATCTTTACTTTATGGGAAATTCTATAGAATAACTTTTTTTAGTTTATTTTTACAAAAATAGCACACAAAGAAGAAAATGATCAAAATATTTCATCTTTATTAAAGATGTAAATAAATATTTTTACCTTTAAGATTAACTAATTTAGACTTAGGGTTTGGAGTTAAATGGTGGAGTTTGGGGGTAGGATTTCAAATTTTAAAAAATAAAAATTAAAAATTTCAAAACAAAAATAAGCTATTTTGATTATTTTCTTTTTTTGATGATTACTTTTTGTGACAAAAACTTAAAAACTATTTGAAAAAATTACCTTTTCTTTATTCCATTTAATAGTTCAACATTCATTTTTTTAAAAAACAGTTTTGTTTAATAAAATTTAACACCTTATATAATAATTTTATTTATATTATAATTTGCTTATTGATATTTTAATATAATTTTATATTCATTTCGCTTGTTTCTTTCTTCTCTTTTTGATTCAACATGTTGAATATTGTTGAATATTTTCTACGCAAATTAATCTACGTGCATTTCAACAAATATTAAACACTTTCATTATATCGAGAAAACATGCATTAAACTTTGAACTTTCAAATTAAAGCCAAAAAACCTCCAACTCGTGTTTGAGCCAAAAAAAAATCTCCAACTTTCAAATATTGGTCATTTTAACTCTTATATTTTGTTGATCGACCATTTTAAGAAACATGAATAGTCAACTGTTAAAATTGATTAAAAATAAATGTTTATTAACTCTTTAAATGACATCATTTTAAAAACTGATTAAAATATTGATTAAATAATGTCTTTTTGTTTATGTAAACACTTAAAACATCTCTTTCGTGAAATCGCAACCCTAAATCAACTTCATCTTTTTCACTATGTTTTCACGAAAGAGATGTTTTAAGTGTTTACATAAATAAAAGGACGTCGTCTAATCAATGTTTTAACCAATTTTTAAAATGATGTCGTTTAGAGAGTTAACATGCGTTTATTTTTTAATCGGTTTTATTAGTTGAATATTTTGGTTTCTTAAATGGCCGAGTGAACAAAATATGAGAGTTAAAATGACCAATATTTGAAAGTTTGAGATTTTTTTGACTCAAACACGAATTGAAAGTTTTTTTAGCTTTATTTTGAAAGTTCAAAGTTTTAATGGCTGTTTTCTCTTTTGTATCTATTTAATTGTTGATTTTTTTCCAGCAGACCACTGTAGATGGTCTAATAAGAAAAGATCAAGAAAGAGTCTTAGCCCAATAAGACTTATCATTCTTGTTTACTTGGCATGGATCATGAAAACTGTAGAAAAACAAACTAGAAAAGTAACAGAATTTGACTAATTTCAGTCTCAAAGAGAAAACAAAAACAGCTAACATGAGTAGTAGTCACCTCTTTGACATCAAAACATAAAAAAAAAAATCTATAATTAGCCATTACCGGAAAGAGAAAGAGAAAAACAGGTTGTAGCTCTCACCTATATTATCAATGCAATAAAATCAAACACATCACAAACACAGAACATTTTGTTAAGGGAAAGGCCGACCAAAACTTTTGGTGATCTTAGAGGATCACGTTTACGTACCTCTCTATTCCAAAAGATGGTCGTCCTCCAAACAAATTCATCCTTTTATCCTCTCTCTACGTCCCGGTACGGTAAAGTAGTATGTTATAACCAAACGGGTTTGATACCAGACCATAATGGATGGGAAAGTGCATACTCGATCCAGACCGCATTACCTTTCTTTATGAGGCAACTATTTGTCGCTAACTTTGTCTACCGCTTATTCTACTATATGACTCGGCCGCTACATCTTCCTCCTTTCGTTGCCCAAATCCTTGTGAGTAATCAAATGTTGATAACTATTTTAACTAAGCATTTGTCTTGATCTTGCGTTTTTATTCCTTCTTAGAGCATGATTAACCGGGGGTTCTTACGGTGGGATTCTTAGCGGAAGTTAAGAACCGGTTCTTAAATAAGGTATTTAAGAACCAGTTCTTAACTTTTTAAGTTAAAAGTTAAGAAATAATTTCTTAACTTCCGCTAAGAACCTCACCTTAAGAATTCCCGGTTAATCATGGCCTTAAAGTGTGTATAATGAATATTGCGAAAATGTTTTGTTTTTCATTTTAGCTATATGTTCTTACTCCTAAGCATGTTCATCTTCAAAGTCAATTTCTTAAGCCAACAAAACATATTATTGTGGGAAAAATAGTCTCAATCAACACTATGTTCTTTATTTTTGCATTTCCTTTGGAGCAAGAAATGAGAAATAATATCTAAGATTTGTTAATGCAATAATATGCAACATTATATATGCGATATCTTTTTGCTAATTCAATTTAAATTCTGACATTACAGTATATAGTTTCCTATAATTTTGTACTGATTATATTGTTCTTGATTTGCAGTGTGGATTACTATTCAGCCCGACTGTGCTTGGTAACAACATTACTGTCCTAAATAAATACTTTCCTTATAAATACACAATGGTTCTGGAGACATTCGCAAACTTAGCTCTCGTCTACAACATTTTCCTCCTCGGTCTTGGTATGGACTTGAGGATGATAAAAATCAAGCAATTCAAGCCAATGGTCATAGCCATCGTTGGCCTTGTTGTGGCTTTATTGGCCGGTGCTGGCTTGTATTACCTTCCCGGTAACGGAGACCACGACAAGATCCTCGCAGGTTGTCTCTACTGGTCGGTTGCGTTTAGTTGTACGAATTTCCCTGACCTTGCGAGGATTCTTGCGGATCTCAAGCTCTTGCGTTCTGATATGGGACGCACGGCCATGAGTGCTTCCATTATTACGGATTTGTGTACTTGGGCTCTCCTCTTTCTAGGACTCGTAATGTTTAACAAACAAGGTAATATGATTTCCTTTTTCTTCTAGTTTATAATTTGTAGCTTCACGTAAATGAAGAGAAGAATCCAAATTTCTCTAAGACCAGTTATGTCTTATTAGCCATTATTATCTCCGGTTAAGAGACCAGAGATAATTATACCTTTAAGTCTTGACGTACACTATTTTTTGGTTCATTCCACCTATTGAGAGTCTGCTCTCTGCAAAATCCACTATTGAGACTTAAGTCTTGACTTCTAAATTATATAAATTTGTTTAAAACAAAATGTCTACTATAGTTTAAATATATATATATATATATATATATATATATATATATATTCAACATACGCAATTTCATGCGTATAATTAAAAAAAAATTATTTATAAAATAGACTAACAAATTTACGATACATCATTTTAATTTTTTTTCCACACTAAAAAATATACTTGCAAAAATATTATAGGCCCGACTCTACACCTTTCAGTACTAACCAAAAAGATTAAAACATGAAAAATTGCAGGTATACCGAACTCTATGATGCTTTACGCGTTAGTATCAAGCATCATTTTTGTGTTTTTCTGCATCTACGTGATCCGTCCTGGAGTCGCTTGGGCCTTCGCCAACACTGTAAAAGGAGGCCACGCTGGAGACACTCACGTTTGGTACACTCTCGTAGGAGTCGTTTTCTGTAGCTTAATCACCGATGCATGTGGTGTCACCTCAATCACTGGAGCTTTCTTGTTCGGTCTCTCCATCCCTCATGACCACATAATCCGAGACATGATCGAAGAGAAGCTCCATGATTACCTCTCCGGAATCTTGATGCCTCTTTTCTACATCATTTGTGGTTTAAGACTCGATCTTGGTTACTTGTTTGATTCCACGAGCATTGGAATGTTGGTGTTTGTGATTTCTTCGTCTTTTATGGTGAAGATTTTGTCTACAGTTATTTGCTCCGTCTTCTTGCGTATGCCTCTGCGTGATGGTTTTGCCGTTGGTGCTCTTATGAACACCAAAGGAACTATGGCTTTAGTCATACTCAATGCAGGACGTGACAGCAAAGCGTTGGATGTAATAATGTATACTCATATGACGGTTGCGTTCTTGGTGATGTCAATAGTGGTGCAGCCACTTTTAACGTTTACTTACACACCAAAGAAGAAACTGACTTTCTATAAATACCGAACCGTTCAAAAACTCAAAGGAGAAGTAGAGTTTCGTGTGTTAACCTCTGTTCATGTCCTCGCTAACGTCTCCGGCATAACCAGTCTATTACAAGTTTCTAACCCGACCAAGCAATCTCCTCTCAACGTCTTTGCAATTCACCTAGTCGAGCTAACCGGTCGCACTACAGCTTCTTTGCTCATAATGAACGACGAGACCAAACCTAAAGCTAACTTCTCGGACAGAGTCAGAGCGGAATCCGAACAAATCGCTGAGATGTTTGAAAGCATGGAAGTGAACAACGACGCCATGTTGGTTCAGACACTAACCGCGGTTTCACCTTACGCGACGATGCATGAGGATATTTGCACTTTGGCCGAGGATAAACGAGTCAGCCTCATCTTATTGCCTTACCATAAAAACTTGACGCCTGATGGTCGGTTAGGTGAAGGAAACGACGCGCACGAGGATATCAACCACAACGTTTTGAGCCATGCACCTTGTTCGGTCGGGATATTGGTCGACCGTGGCATGATGAATGTTCGGTCTGAATCTTCTTCGTTCCAAGGTGAGACCACAAAGAAAGAAATTGTAATGTTATTCCTTGGAGGTGGGGACGATAGAGAGGCTTTAGCTTATGCTTGGAGGATGGCGGGACAAGAAATTATCAAACTAACGGTTGTGAGATTTGTCCCGAGCCGGGAAGCTTTAGTTTCAGCCGGGGAACAAGCCGTTGAGTACGTGAAGGAGGCACAAGTTGACGAAGAGTGCATCTATGAGTTTAACTTCAAGACTATGAATGATTCTTCAGTGAGTTATACAGAGAAAGTGGTTAACGATGGTCCAGAAACGATCGCAGCGATTAGAGAAATGGAAGATAACTATTCTTATGATCTTTACATTGTGGGAAGAGGGTCCAAAGTAGAAACACCTGTGACTGCGGGTTTGGCAGATTGGAATACTAGTCCGGATTTAGGGATTATAGGCGATACGTTAGCTTCATCAAACTTCGAAATGCAAGGTTCGGTTCTTGTGATACAACAATATTCAGCTGCCAATAGCCAAACAGCAGGAAACAATCAAGAACAGGTTGGTGGTGGAGCTAAGGTTGCTAATGAAACGAAGCCTTTTGCGGAGGAAGATGATGATGAAAATGAACAATATCAAATGGGGATGCGTAAATAACAAAATGTTTCTTTTCGTTTATTCCATACTATATACAAATCTTTGTTTTTACAATAAAATGAATGTAAAGTTTATTCAAAAACAAAAAGTTACTTTACATCTGAGTGGGTCTGAATTTTGAATTTGGATTTACAGATTCGAAACAAAACCAAAAACACAGAGCATGCTCTGCTATTTGCCCTGAAACTTATCCTAATAGCTCTTTCCTTTTCACATTCAAACCATTTTGAGAACTCCCTCCAACAATCTTCTATGCCTCCTGAAGTATTGCTCTATTTACCATATAATGCTGTTGCACATTTTTAAGACCAACCCGGGCCCTGTACACACCGCCCGTCACACCCTGGGAATTGGTTTCGCCCCAAGCACGCAGTAGCTTCATCGATGTTACCCACTAAGTAAATGGCATGTTCAGGAAGAGAATCAAATTCTACGGAAAGGTTCAATTTAAATCCTCTAACGTTGGATCTTACTATGTCGTTGCATTCTCCAAGATTATGTAAGCAAAACGATCTCTGCACCCAAAATCTGAAACTTTGGACAACTCGTGATCTTCTCAGGCAACACAGCATAATCGAGGCTCAAGAGATCTTTCATGATAAAGTCGTTATTAACCAACATAACAGTATTACCCACCCACCTTCTGAAAGTTATAGGTAGTTTTCTTGGGTCTGTTACCTATGGTTTTGGTTAGACGTGTCTTGTGTGCAAGTTAAGTTACTCTAGAGACAAATACAACATTCCAAATGGTACAATAGTCTATTGATGGTTTTGATAGTCTAACAAGTTTCTCATCACATCTTCATAACATCTTTTGTCTTTATTATGAACAACGTAAAACATCATTACAAAACCAACTATTAACCCATTGCTAATAGCTTCATATCATTACACACTTTTGGTCATTTTGGATTTTATTATAGAAACTTGTTTGGCCAATAAAGAAATGAAGTTAGTAGACAGGAGTAGCAACGGGAGTGAAACCGAGTAACTTCTTAGAATGGAGCCATGGTTGAATAACCACAACTGAGTCAAACATCCTGCTCGTGCCATCGGGTTGAGTCACTTCAATCCTTAGATCGTATTTTAGACCAGCCACGACCTGTTTCTGAGCCGACAAAACTCTGCTAAAATTCAACGGATTCAACACGGCAGTGTCCGCAATGGATGCTGCGTTTCCTTGCTCACTCTCTTCCATTAGATTGAATTGCTCCACGCAGAACCTGTGATTGATTACAAAATCGCATCACATTTCTAATACAATATAACCATGTGTGGATCTATATCATTCATGTATGTAATATATGTTTGGAACCATTTATTAATAGTCATACAATGATATTTAAAAACCGTCTGTTAATTTTTTCTTAGTTAAAATTAAGAAACGGTTCTTATATTACGTTAATAAAAACTCCGCAATAATTATGTTCTCATATGGGCTGAATAAACAAGAAATTGGATGATTGATTCATCTATTTTCTTAACGATTTTCTAAACATTTTCTACCTCTAGATTATCGCTTCCAATATATAATATACCTTCCAAGTTCTTGAATTTCCATGTTGCTCTGAACATTTGGAACGTCTGACTTCCCACCGAGAACGACGGACTTTCTTATAGCGTTCGCCGATGGAGTGACGACGGCGATCACCAAAACCCCTAACAATGACAATCTAATAAGGGAAACTTTTGACATTGCTTCTCACTTTTGTTATCTTTTCCTTTGGCTTCAAGTTGATATTTGATGTGATTTGTCTTGTCTCTTTGATATATCTTCACAGCTTTGTTTGTATGTGTTGTGTTTTTATTTGTAAGATGAAAGAGAACGAGACGGAAGTGTGTTTATATAGAGTTTTGGTGTGGGTTTGATGTTGTGTTTGGGTTTACGTGAATGCGTCCCATGCCATAGGCACCTTCGAGGTTCCGCATCTTTTAAGTTACTTTCACAACAACACGTGAAGTGAGCCCCACCATTTTAACGTATGTGACATTTTCAGAGATTAGGAATCTGATCCAGATTCCACTTCTGATACTGATCGAGCTGTTTTTCTTATAAACGATAAATTTTATAACAATTCTATATTAAAAGTAATTTCCTAATTTTTGAAGGGATATGTTAACACTGTTAATAAACGTTTTTTACATAGTGTTTATATGATGTTAAAACTTCAGAGCGAATGATTAAGCCACTAGATCGTGAATTTGTTGTCCGGTTATATGTTAGGACAATGTTTATTATAAATTCTTAATATTAATATGAGGTTCTTAGCATAATTTAAGAATCGATTTTTAATTAAAAATATACTAAGAATTGACTTTTAAATAAAATATCTAAGAATTTGTTCTTAACATTTTATTAATTAAATTTAAGAATTAATTTTTAAATTATGCTAAGAATTTTTCGATAAACATAGTTTTATGATTCTAGAAAATTATGGATGTGCTACATTGTAAAAATGATGTTTTATCATTTGACGTTAAATTGAACTTCTATATTATCTATTTGGTTATGTGATTCGTTGTTTTACAATCTCACCTATGAAAGACCAAAGGAATCATCATCGTGGATGGGTCTCCAGCTTTTCCTTATCGCCTCGATTTGATTTTGAATTGTAATTTGTCTTTTTGTTTGTTTTGTTTTGAACATGCAATGATGTTTGGGAGAACAACACGTATTAACTGAGTTTGACATCTGTCATCTCTTCTCTTCGCATGCTGCTCACGTAGCACCTCTTCTTACGTATGATAAACTACAGATTGATGCATAATTTCAGTCTGTTACTATAAACTGCTATACGAAAAGAAAAAAAAACAAAATATATTTTTTGGCGCATATTGGCCACGCTAGTAGATCATCTTAAGGTGGGCTTTTATTCGTTTTATTGGGTCAATAATTTATTGGTTACTTTAGTTTCCACGAAGGCACGAACCCAACAAAAACATGATAATGAAGCCGAACGTGGTATCATAACACGAGTTTTTTTTAAGAACATTCTAAGTTCTGATATAATCTTCACAGGCGATGCTACTCTTGAAGCTTTTTACCAACATCTCCAGCAACTGGTCATAAAATCTTGAGAAAGACCACTACAAGAGTGCATTACACAATCAAACACATTTTCATCTTTCTTTACACAAAGAGATACAATTTGCTAGAGGAACACTTTTTCCAAGAAATCGAAGTACATTTAGGACGAAAATAATTTTCCTTTCCAATAGGTAACTTGTCTTTTGGTTGACATAGTATATATATATTGGTTTATAGTTAATACTTAATTTATTTACGAAGATTACCAAAAAATATGTGAATTTATTATTTTATTATTATTTTAAACATTTATCCCAACATATTTTATATTTTATTTTCTGTTTGCTAATATGTAAATACAATATAACATATGTATAATAATGCATATACCTTTTTCATTTTTAATATCCATATAAGCATACTTAAATATTTATTTAATTTTTAAAATTATAATTTACTGAAATTGTGTTTTGTGAAAATAAACACATAAAATGTGGATGCTAAAATTGTATGTACGTCAAAATTTATGGATAAAGTTATGGATAGAAATTTTCAATTAAATGTGGACATAAACACTAAAATATATGTAAATCATGAATGTGTACATGATGAATGTGTCAAACATTATAACTAACCAGATTTGCGAAGATTCACATTACTTACTTTATCATAACTTATTCCATAAAGAAAAACTGTATAAAGCAATCTAAAGAACTTTGCAATGGTTCACATTAGACTAACAACTCCAAAAACATAAACTATTAAGCTGATATAATGTTTAGTAGACACACTATATAAGCTAATCAGAAGCCTAACTCAAAACTTGAGAAAAAGTAAAAAATACCTTTTTTCCTGAGCTTATTGGATACTATACATGTAGATTTAGAGATCATGAACTTATCTACACCGAACTCATTAGCAAATAATTTCTTCCATGGCATCAATTTATTTTTATTCTTTCTCGCTCCACTAAAATTTTCCATCTTTTTACATGACAACACACACACACACAAAAAGTTCACAAACTTCTTTAGAATCAAATTCTATTGGCTTAGAAATGGATCAAACATGATACTTACTGCCGTTTTGATCCTTTTGTGGTTTCACGAGACTTCTTGTGGATGTGATAGCTCCAACACATCCACAACGTTCAATCCAAAATCATATAGTATTAGAGCACCGTTATCCCAAAACCCTAAATTAAAGTTCTTATATATATATATATTGTCTGATTAATAAAAAAAAAAATCAATCGCGGACCGTCACGTATCAGTGAAATTCATAAACAGTACAAGAAACAAAAAAAAAAAAAAATCTTATTTACGTTTCTTATTAATTTATGCCACCCTACCTTTTTCTTCAGAACTTTTGGACCAAATTTTTAATAAGATTCTTTCTTATTTTGTTACTAATAATCAAGATCCACAAAATCATCTCACTTATAATTTATGTATAATATAAAAAATTTCTATTAAATGTTTGCCATCACATCATATTACTAAGAAATTCTTTATTACTTTGTTACTACTTATAAATATTTATGATTTGACTGTTATCCAAAACTTAAGTTGCTTGATTTATGGTATTATTTGATATAAAAGGTCTAACTAAACTCAGGCGGCTTGATATCGACCTCTCGCAACTCTAGTTTTATCCCTTTGCCTCCTCCATTCGCCAATGGATGGATCCCGAGCTCTGGCCCTGTCATGTACGCTCTTGCCTCCCTCTCTCCCTCGATCGATACCCCAAACCGCTTCTCTGTCTCTACATCCATAATAAAATATTCCAAATCCATTCATAAGCTACTAACAATTCTAACTCTATTTTGCCATAACAATGCTCTTACTAGCTCTAAACGGTCTACGTCGTTTCTTTATCAATACCCTCAACCGCTTTATCATTTCTGTATTCATACCCAAATCCAACCATAAGCTTCTAATGACCTATACTACATCATGCCATATTTACAGGGTCTACTCTTAGATCCATGGAATTTGAAACAACTACTAAATAATCATAATACATATAGTATGTTTTGGGGACATGCTCGCTATGCCCAGCTCCTGCATATATTTATCAAGGCCATTGTTACCTAAACAGGTCTAGACGCCTATAAATTTAGTTCTATGCATATAAATAGATGAAAAATTTTAGATGTATACTAAGAGCACCTTTATCGCTACATACGTGTTGATGGGCCCATTTTCATTTTTTTATTTTTATTTTATTTTTTTTGGACTGAAAAAAAAAAAAAAAATAGAAAAGGACCAATCGCGGGCCGCCACGTGTTAGTGGGGCCCGCGAATAGTAACAAGATACGTCGCTTGTTTTAGCTATTTTGAAACCGTTTTTAATTTTCCAGTGGACCCCATATGTTCCTTTACTTGAAAACTGCTCCTAGAAACTACCGATAATGATGCTCTAACAAAGTTAAACAGTAAAATGTTACGATTCTCAAAATTGAAAAATAAGAAAAGATAATTCTCTTAAATAGTACTATTTTAAAATTGACATTTCATATTCGGATTTTCTTACCTTGAATCATCTCATGGAAAAGTTGACCATCGCGGGTAACGGCCATCATGACATTAGGTAAACCAATGGGAAGATCATGACCCAAATCAACTTGCCAAAAATGGAAAACTTTGCCATAAGTCTTGGCGACTTTGTCAAGATCTTTACGCTGAATGGGACCAGGAACACCAGGCATGAACAAGAACCCTCCTTTCACTTCCCACTCATGTGTATGCCAAAGTTTCTTCTCTTCATCAGGCAAAGTCATGAACAACTTCTCTGTAACGATGTACTCCAATCCGATCAGACGAGCGTTTGCATCCGGACCGTCATAGATCAGACATTGACGCATCTCTTCGTTCACGTGACTACAGAAATGGTGAGCCTCCACTTGTCGTGTCATGTCGTAAGCGTAGAAATGGAACCTGCCAACACAGCCGAGTATGTATAACAATATTATAGCTGAGATAGAATTTTCAAACGGAAAACGAATCAAACCTTTTACTATGAGAAACTTAAGAGTTAAGAACCTAACCGAACCAATTCCAAAACCAAAATTCACAACTTACTCATCTGTTTTATTGAATAAGTTTGATATAAAAAAATTTCTTTTTGCCAATTTTGGTATTAGTTAAGATTGATGCTTATTTATATATATTCGTTTTTCCTAACTTGTTTCAAAAAAGAAAAAAAAAAAAGATCGGACAATTTTGTTGTTGAGATCAAACAAGTTACTAATTAGATCCATGGTCTTCTCAAAAAAATAAAAATAATAAATAAATCCATGGTAACACAGAATAGAAACAACTTAGAAACATCATATGCAATCATATGTTTTCTTGAAGAAAAACCTTCAATCACATGTTGTTTTGTTTTCAAATTGAGAATTACAATCAAAGAGAGAGTAAACAAATTAAAGTAGAACTAATAGAGATTGACAAGGTTTACGTACGCGCAGAGATGTTGGTGGATTTTGTTAACCGGAGCAAAACTTTGGACGGCGGAGGTGGCGGTGTCGATTATGGAGGTGCCGGTTTTCGTTGCCTCCCCTGGAACCTCCGGTCCAGGCGTAGTAGATGAGTGAACTGCCTTCTCCATTTTAATATACTTATTTGATCTTCCTCTCCAAAACTTCCTAAGCAATCAAACAAACAGAGTTATTGCAAATAGATATAGATCATGCTTTCTTACGTGTGGGTGTAACATGTGGCAAGCGGACAAGGTTACACTTGTGTATCTCAGCTTTTGTTTAGGATAGGAATTAGTCAAATGGTTACATTTCTTTGACAAAAAATGTTTAAAAGATATTTTGAAAAGCTAATTATATAAGAGCATTTCCAACGGTTACAAACTATAGAAGTTTCTAAAATAAAAAAAAAAACAATATTATAGTTATTTATTTGTGTTTTATTTGTTTAAATTAATTAAAACACTTGTTTTCTTTAGTTGAAATTTTAAGTTAAGAATTTTTGTCAATTTTCTTTCTTAATTTTATTATTTTTTCATTTTTAAAAGTGTTCAGAACTCCTCTTAAAACTACAATGCTCTAAGTATTTGACAAAAATTATGGTGCGTAGTACGTAATGAGTGATCAATTCATCGTTAGCCAAGTAGTGTAGAAAAGCTAGAGATATTGAATAGTTTCCTTCTAACGCAAACAACAAGTAAGATCTTTGAATTTCCATCTGTTTACCTCTGATGCAAGTTTACACAGACAAAATATGTAAAACTCAAATTTTGAGCCTCTTCTCCCTCTTACCACGGCATCTCCCTTGTTCTCATACCCTTTCATCCACGTCTCACAAAGGACCTCCCATATGTTTAACTATAACCAGTGATAGCAGAATTTCATTTCAGAAAACGCCATCCTTGATGCAGAGTGGTTTCGTTCTCAGGATGAGTAGTTTTCGTGTTAGAGTCGATTTCTATGATGCCTGAATCGCATCGCACTCGGTACAGCGGTGATTAATGGTGCAGCTACAAAAGCTAGGGTCAGTTTCCACTAGGGGAAGCTCAACGGGACCAAGAAGAGTATGCCTTCACACTCTGGACAAGCGCAGACTCCTTGGTTTCTCACAGAGTGGTGGCATGTGGGATAAGGACAGAGAGAATTAACAAGGAATCCCTGAACCAGTTTTGGTTTAGGCAGAAGCGTTAGGCATCTTAACATATCTCCAAAGAGTGTGTCTATTCCTGGAAGAGAAATAGCGGAAAGAACTTCCTCTCGGGTCCTGACACTGAATAGATAACGAGCTCGAAGTTGTCTAAGAAGCAAGTGATTGTATGAAATGAAACGTCAAACTACTCTCCAGTGCACCAAGAAAAAAAATTAGAGACCTGAGTATCTAATAGACAATAGAAATTTCATTGTTGAAACGTAATATACGAACTCATGTTTCTCTTGATTTGAATAACGTATACAGACAAGGGAGAACCTAAACAGATGTTAACTCTATAATATGCTTTGAAGCCTCTGAACAT
Source organism: Sinapis alba (assembly GCA_012274485.2). Taxonomy (NCBI): domain Eukaryota; kingdom Viridiplantae; phylum Streptophyta; class Magnoliopsida; order Brassicales; family Brassicaceae; genus Sinapis; species Sinapis alba. The sequence goes on along the minus strand of MU106157.1, from coordinate 106,835 downwards.
CCCATCAAATGCATTATGCATGCACCTCTTTACTGCAAATGGAGAAGAATCATTCTCAAACATTGAAAGGTGACAATACCAACATACTTCAACAGAGATTAGAAATCGTATTAAAACCATTGAAGACGATGCTCGCATCGGGTCAAAACTCACGATCTGGCGTTCCAAGAGCTTTTGGCTGAAGACGCAAAATTGCATTAAGGCAAACAAAACACACACGAGTTTTGGGTGATATCTAAACCGTTTACTGGTTTATACAAATAGTGATTGGTACTTTGAAATTGGCTAAAGGGAACTTTTCTAACATTTTTTTTTTCTAATATATACCAACTTAAGAAAAAACATGAACTAAAAATGTAGTCTAAGAAGACATAAATTTCTGTTATTGAGTTATAAACTCGTAAATCTTTAATATTAATTTTAAACTCTTATAAATTCCACACAAATAATAATTTTTAATTTTTAAAATTTTACAAAAACTAATTATGTATAGTATGATTTTCTATATTCTTATAAATTTTATCTAAAATATATTTATTAAATTATGTGAAATAAAGTTTTATACGATTTATAACCTCTTATGAGTGTATATTTAAATAATTATAAACTATTATAAATAATTTATAAAAATATAAATGATTTATTAAAGACTATAAATAATTTAGTATTATTTATACACTCTTAAAATATTTTTTTATAGTTTTACATAAATTATATAATTTTAAGTTAGGTTTAATTAGATTCTTCTAATGTTCATAAATTTATTGAATCTTTATCTAGGTACTTTAAAAATATTTACCACAGTTGGTTTATTATTTTATTGAAAAAATAATACTTGAATTTTATTATCACGATTGCTTTAAACACCAATGTAACTGAAGATGCACACGTATACAAACTAAATTAGAAAAAAAAATATTTAAAGAAAGATATATAGGAAGATTTTAAATTCTTATGATATTTAAGAATACATTAATAATTAAAATTCATAAAAAGTTTTCATTTGAAACCGAACTATGCAAGATATCACAAATCTGAATCTTTAACAATTTTTAAATACAAGCCCATGAATTTTCTAAATTCGATGTGGAAGAAAAGTGAAAAAAAAAAATTTAAAGAGAATAAAAAAATTACATAGAGAAATAGATAGTGGCTACTTATAGGGACATATTTGAGTCAAACTTTCCAATTCAGTGTGATTTTCTCATATATATTTTCAGATCCAAAGATTTTTGCAAGTGGATTTCGGAAATTTCAGATTCTAAAATTTGAGTTGTGAATTTTTTTTTTAGTTGTATCTGCTTAAGCTTTAAATTATCACTAGAACTTGACCCGCGCCCCCGCGCGGATGTTTGATTTAACTTATGTTTAACGTAAATTCATAAACCGTTGGTTTTATTAAAAAAATTATGTATTTTGTATGTTTTATAATTTACATACATAGTAAAATATATTATTTTATAGTATAGATGTTTGATAATATTTTTTTTATTTGTACATAACGTTATATTAAAATTTTATAACTTGATGCAATTTGATGTGATTGTACTATTTATATATTAACTTATTGTTTTTTGTAAATTTATTTTAAAATAAAACAACATACAAATACTTTTTTTTGCATTAACTTTCAATAAATTATTATTAATTTTATAATATTTTATTTTCTCGATAATTGAATTTTCGAAATTTTTATATTTTACTAAACTAAATAAAGTAATACTATATTTAAAATTGTTTTATATTGTATTTGATATTATCAGATTATCAATAACAATTAATTTAAATATTTGATTTTAATTAATTAATTTATATATTTAGATATTTGGTTTAGATATTTGGTTTTAAATGAAATGGCATAATTTGTAAATAAAAAAGAAATTTAATGACTAAATGTGTAAATAGAAGAAAGTATTTAATATGTTATCCACGTTTCCAAACAATTCTTATTTATTCTGCTATCCTTGTTTCCAAACAATTCTTATTTATTCTGCTATTCATGTTTCCAAACAGTTTCAAAAAGTACTTCAGTTTTAATAATATAGATACATTTAAAATTAAAAATTTACCATACACATGCGGGTACTCGACTCTAAGTTCCAGAAAATTATTTGCGGAAAAGCATGCTCTATAATGAGTAAAAAGAGATTGACCAAAAAAAATTTGAGCAAAAAGACGACACAACAATCCGAAATTTTAATACAGCCTAAAATTTTATTTTCTCATCCCTCCTAGATTTTGGTCTACCATGGACAAAGTAAAAAGCAAGCAATAAAAGGGCAATGTGTCTTGTTGTAGTGACATATCATCTTTCCCTTTCAATATGTTTTCCCTTTTCCGGCTTTTTATTTCTTTATTCATATATAAATTTATAGAGCCTTTAAATTTTGTATTTATTAATTAACCTATATTGTTCTTTTCTTGAAGTAAAATATTTGGGCGGAATATCCTCTACTAAAATCTATTGATATCAAATCATTGTAACGACACCTACGCTGTCTGGCTGTTCAAATTTCAGTATGAAAACTGAAACTAAAGAATACTTAAATCTCACCCAAGCCGTACAATTATATGGAGACTTTCTCCTAAGTTTCCACAGAAAAACTTATGTATAAAGAGTTTATTCACAGTTATTAATAACAATTTTAACTGGTGAGTCCTTAAGAATGATGATAAGTCGTAGCTAAAATATTAATCACGTGAGATGATATATGCGCTAGGACTTAAATTATGTTAGTACAATGGAGCGGCACATTGTTTTTGGTAAAAAAATGGAGCTGCTCATTCGTAATAAAGTTACAAACAAGGGGGACATTATATAACAAAAAGGAAAAGAAACCATTTAAAAGGTGTTACCAAAAAAAAAAAAAACCATTTAAAATATTGTCATTACTGTTTCTCAAAATAAACGTTTTTTTTTTATAAATGGCTTTAAATAAATGAAAATTGTATTTTCACTTTTCTGTTTATATGATTTACGTAAAAATAGAAACAATACATCGAAATTAAGGATTTTTTTTTCAAAGACGCTTTCTGTCAACAGTCGAAGAAGCTCGCCAACATATATACAGTTACATACTCATGATAAACGATTTATATCGTGCATGTGTGTGCACATGACGTAGATCCAAATGACTGTGCATGTGATATAGTGGAATAATGAGAAACGAGTACTGCATATGGGAGGGTTATTTGAAACGTACAAGACAGGAAGTATACTCACATATACAATAAATCAATAAGATACTCTGATTAAAAAACAAACATTGTTAGTTAATCATTAAATTAGATGTTTATTTGTAGAATAAATGAATATAATCAAATGCATATACTCGAAGAGTTTTATGGAATTCTTATCAGTAGTAAGACGTTTAAATTTACTGAATAAAATGTCAAAATTTTAAATTATGTTAAGTTTTAGTTTGTGAACCCTATATATTAATTATAAGGTTTTTAACATATATACATACACATATATAGACTTCTGTTTTATTCTAGTCTGATTGGCAAAATCATAAATTTTTCCATCAAGAACAACTTATGGATCGTTATATTTCTATAACTTTAGCACCAAAACCCTAGTATTATAAAGGTAAACTTATATAATTAACCGATAAATAATTTGAAGGTGGAATAAAATTAAAAGCAGAAAGAAACAACATTGTGAGGCAGAGGCTTGGTATGGGAAAGAAAGCTAGAAATGATGGAGGCATGCTTGGCATCTGGCCATCTAAAGCCCAAAACCATCCTATCCAAATATTTAATTACTTTGTCTTTTTAAAGTAAAAGAATCCGTTTCGATATTATAACATCAATGACTACCCATGCATATATTATACATTGTATACATATATATTAATAATGTATATAATCATTATGTATGTAAATAGTCATTGTCATCCAGCGAGATTAAACGTGAGGGTCTTGTTCAGATAAAATTAAAACTACACGTGATAGATGTATAGCAGTTTAATGACAAATATATGCCATATAGTTACAAAAACTTTTAAGGGGAAAAAAATGTAAAGTTAAGTATGTTATAGGAGAAAGGTTAGACTGTACCATTATTATAGTTTATATTATATAGTGATTAACCTTTTGCTCCTTCCTTAATCCAAAATGATTTGGAAGACGCCCTTTAACATCCTTAAAATCTCAACATTTACGAGGCAGTCAAAAGCAACCAAGATTCATTTTGTTTTACAGATCCTTCAAAGTTCGCGCATATAATATAGTTTAATTAGTTGCTATATTCTTGAAATCTTGCGCAGAATCAAGTTACATTATAATTTTCAGATTTTGGTTTATGGCTGAACTTATAAAGACAAAATAATGCCGTTGTTTATAAACTCAAACTTTCAAGAATTTATGCTGTCTCAATATTGCATTTTCTTATGTGAACAGTTCCTTTTGTAGAAATAAATAGTATTTTGAATGCAATTTTATGATTTACTGAGAGCTTTGTGCAGCGCAAGAACAATTTGTTTATGTGGTTAATTATATTTTCACATATCGAACACAATATTAGCACCCCACTATTGCATCCGAATTCGAGTGTTTTTTAATTATAAAATAAAATAAAAAATATTGATGACAAATAATAATAATGAACTTTTGGTAGTCAACTTACGTACTATATGTATTTTGGCGATTAAAAAAATTATGTCCTGATCTTGGTACCTTGTAGGTTTTCTTCGATACAAGACAGAGACCTCTAAATTCCCCAACATCACTTATTTTATTTATATAGGTTTTTTCAATTTTGATATCCAGAATAAGTCATTATTAGTTTAGGATCGCATCAAAGATTACGATTGCGTTAACTATTGGTACCTTCATTTCATAACGAGTGTTGCAGGATTTTCTTAATACAAATTATCATTCTCCTTCTTATTATGTTAAAAAAATTCCTATTGAAATGCATACAAATATTTACAAACTATGACCTTAGGAACACGATGAGAGCAATAAGATTAAACATAGAGAAATTCCCTTAGATAGCCCTTTTTAGTTTGTTTGTCACAAAAATAGCTTTTAAAGAAGAAAATGACCAAAATGTTTTTTTTAGAAGCTAAAAAATTCATTTATATGTATTTATACCCCTAGGGTTAACTAATTTGGACTTTAGGGTTTAGAGTTAAGGGGTGGGTTTGGGGTTAGGGTTTCAAATTTCAAAAAAAAAAAAAAATCAAATTTTCAAAAAAAAAGTCTATTTTGGTCATTTTATTTTTTGAGGGCTATTTTTGTGACAAAAACTTAAAAATGGCTATTTAAGAGAATTGCCCTTAAACATACTTTTAATATAGTAGAATTGCTTTCGGAAGCTAAAGAAACATCAAGTGATTTAGTAGCTTTCTTTCTTCATAACATATGTATTCATGACAAAATAATAATAATTTATGTCATCAATATTGGTTCTTGAGAAATTGGCCTGGGTAGCCATGAAATAACATATAATTAGGTAACTAACTAAAAAAAAACACTCTCACTTATTATTACAATATATACTATATTACCCCTCTTTCCCGGTTAATATGTGCACAAACTTCTTCTTCTTCTTACCTACCACCATCATCAATTCTTTCAATTGACCATCTTTTTGTGTAAAAAATAATTTTAATTATTTGGATCTCAATCTATCACCATAGCTATTGTTATGAGTTCCTTAATTATTAACTAAGTATGTAGTATTCATTTTCATATTTTGTCATCACATCCTTCAAACCACCATTTCGTTGATATCAGTCACCACTTCTTCTGACGTAACTACCACCACTCTGTAATGTAAGTTCTTTGTTGTACTATGCTATTTGAACAATATATATACAATACTATTTCGTTGTTACTATTCTATTTTAATGATAATTCATATTATGTACTATGTATATATTTTGATATTGGGTTAGGGTTTATATTTCTTTTTAGGGTTTAGTGATTAGTGTTTTGGGTTTAGTTTATAAAAGATTTGAGTTGGCGTTGGGGTAAGCATTACTTCATTCTTTACAATCGTAAATATTTAAAAATTTGAACAATATGTACTATGCTATTTTGTTTATAACTATTCTATTTTGATAATGCTTCATATTATGTATTATGTGATATTTTGATATTTGAATTAGTGTTTATACTTTCTTTAATGATTTAGTGATTAATGTTTTGGTTTAGTTTATGGAAGATTTAGATTGACGTTAGGGAAATCATTACCTCATTCACTGCAATCATAAACATTTTAAAATTTGAGCAATATGTATTATGATATTTCTTTGTTACTATTGTATTTTAAAAATGCTTTATATTATGTATTATTTGCATATTTTAATATTTGAATTATGGTTTATATTTCTTTTTAGGGTTTAGTGATTAGCGTTTTGAGTTTAGTTTATGGAAAGTTTGTGTATATATAAACCATTTCATAATTTCATAAATATGAACTATACTATTTAGCAGGTTCTATTCTATTTATATAATACCACTATAGTTACGTGGATGTTGTAACTACCACCACTTTTACAACACTTTTTCTTTTAGTTTTCATTCAAATGACAGATGCAACCGTCAACTGGCTTAAGAAAAGGAAAAAACCGAAAGAAAGAGGAGAAAATGCTAGGAGATCTAATAATGTCAACATCAAAACTATATTCTTAATTTTACTCTCAAAATTGGCTATTACACCAATTAACCCTTGGTTCTTTAAGACAATGTTTTGTCCAATTTAATTTCAACTTCATCCAAGAGAGTTGGATTTAACCTAGGTTTACGGGTAAGCATAAGTTTAAATCGTGATCTTGAAAGAATGTGATTTGGGATAAATTTTAGATCCCCCCCCAAACCTGGACAATGAAGATTTCAAAGATATAAAGCTAAATTTATAAGGAAGAATTTCTTTTTGAACGCATATTTAAACAAACTTTTACCTTTATCCATTTTATTTAAGGTTTTACAAATTAAAGTGTATCAGTTGAGGATAATTATAGATATGTTTTCTTAATATGTGCTATTTATAAAAAAAATAGTATTATGAAAATTTATAATTTAAACTATATAATTATCTTATATTAAAATATTATTTAAAATTGGCCAATTGGAATATTTTTTCTTAAAACATAGAAAATATTACACATAATGAAATTGCATTAAAAGCAGGATTTCCGACTTGAAAGTTTGAAAATGTTAAAATTATCAAATGATTTATAAAATTTTCCAAAATATTTTTAGTTAGATAGGAAATAGACAATTCTGCATATGACTCTAACACGAGCTAGTATGAGCTTGACAAGTGATGCTAGATATGAATTACTTGAAATTCATCTGTTATGATATATATTACTAGTATGTTTTGAGTAATATTTTTAAATCTAAGAAATACATGTTTTCAATATCCTCATCAGCACTGACAAGTTCTTATTCACATACTCAGTTCAAAGTAGTGTCTAAACCATTTATAATTGATATAGCATTTCTAAGTGATTTAAAATATTATTAATTAACATATAGCTTAAAATATATATTAGGACCAACAGTATAAAATATTCAAATGCTAAAAAATTTAGAAGAATATTTTCAAGTTTATTTTAAGAAATAACAGACTAAATCAAAGCTTTTTTTTGAATGTGTCCGTTTAATATTTGATTCTCACATGCTGAAATCAGGCTAAGTATAATGGTAATTTAATTTAATTTTTTTAAAGAGACCACAAGGGCTGATTAGTCCAATGGTAAGGTTCCTTCCTCTCTCTCTCTCTCTCTGCGCTTTATTCTGTTCAAGTCCGCTTCTTTTTTACTTTGCCGTTTCACTGAGAACGAGGCTCACATTCTGTCTCTCTCTCTCTCTTTCTCTCTTTCTCAAACTTAGAAGAAGAAGGCTTAAACACACACTCTCTCTCTCTCCAAAATCACTTTTGTTTTTCTCTCTCTCTCTCCAAGATCTTCCTCATTGTCTAAGAAACTGTTGTCTCTTCAACACTTTCTCTTCCTCTGCTTATTCCAAAACCAACAACAACTACCAAAAAAAAAGTCTTTTCTTTTGTCTCTCTTGGGAGAAAGAGAGTCTCTCAAATTAAACCCATTTTAGACAAATCCAACTCTGTCTTTTGCTCATTAGCTTCTGTCTGATTCAAATGAAGAGGAACAAAGAAGCCAAATCATCTTGTCAACAGTGATTCAACTAAAAGCCTCAAACTTGTTCGACATTTTTCAATGGAGTGAGTCTCTCTCTCTCTCTATTCCAAGGAACAGATCAATAACAAACAGACACACAAAGTAAGCAATGAGAGACGACAAATCCAAGAAAAGCAAGGTATATACAGTTTTTTTTCATCTTCTTGAAATTTTCAGATGAACAATTTTTTTGACTTTATTTTTGGTTATTGAATGAATTAGTTGTCATGGTCCAAGAAGATGGTGAGAAAATGGTTCAACATCAAAAGCAAAACAGAAGAGTTTCAAGCTGATGTTTCTCTTCCTCAAGGTACAAACCTTTTGTCTTAAAAACGTAACACTCCTTTTTCTTTCTGGGCTTCTTGTTCTTTTCTGACTAAGGCGTTTAACTGCAATCTTTTGTCTTTTCTCAGCAAAGAAACAAACAGTTTCTGTTTCTTCTGCTTTAACTTTAACCACCCACTCTCCAATAGAAATTAAAGAATTAGCATTTGGATTGTTATGAGTTGTTTCAATTTGCAGAAGTTGAGCATAGAAGTAGCATCTCAGAGAAGGAGCCTTGCACAATCAAGAAGAGCAAAGCTGGTAAGAACCATTCATCAAACTATACATATATGCAGAAGTTTGTTCTTATGACTCCTGAGTTCTGACAGAGAAACTCAATAAAAACTGGGAGCAGCAAGCTAGACAAAGGAGAATGAACTATGAGAATCCAAGAATCATTGATGTCCAAAACTACAGGTAAAACATAGACAGATAGACATATGTGTGCTATATTGTGATCCATTGAAGTTGAATCTAATGTTGATGAGACTGGTGAGAACAGCATCTTTGTAGCTACGTGGAACGTTGCTGGACGTTCTCCTCCTGAAGATCTAAACCTTGACGAGTGGCTTCATTCCTCAGCTCCTGCAGATATATACGTACTAGGGTATAGTTAGTTACTACCACATCTTCTTCCCAAGAATATCTGTCTTTTCTCAAGAACTGTTCTTAAAATAGTCTGTGTTTTCATTTTGTAGATTCCAAGAGATTGTTCCTCTTAATGCTGGTAATGTTCTTGGAGCTGAAGACAATGGTCCTGCCAAAAAATGGCATTCCCTCATCAGGAAAACGCTCAATAACCTCCCTGGGACAAGCGGCGTCTGTCACACTCCATCTCCTATCCCTGTCCCCATTGCAGAGATTGATGCTGATTTCTCTGGATCTTCGAGGCAAAAGAACGCAACCTTCTTCAACAGAAGGTCTTTCCAGACCCCAAGCATATGGAGAACGGATGAGAATGACTCTTCACTCACACAACCACCAGTTGAGCGTCGTTTAAGTGTTTGTGATCGTGTCTTCTTCAGTCATAGACCTAGTGATTTTGATCCTAGCTTCAGGTGCAATCATAGGTCTAGTGATTACTCAAGAAGACCTAGTGATTACTCTAGGCCAAGTGATTATTACTCTCGACCTAGTGATTATTACTCTAGAGCAAGTGACTACTCTAGGCAGAGTGATGTCTCTCGGTGTGTTTACTCAGATGATGATAATGGTCCAGGGGATTCACCAAGCACAGGCTTGTACTCACCAGGGTCAAATGCTGGTATTGCATCAAACGAGAATGGGTCTAGAATATGGAACTCTTCTCAGTATTGTTTGGTGGCTAGCAAACAAATGGTTGGTATCTTTTTGACAGTTTGGGTGAAAAGTGAGTTAAGAGAACATGTCAAGAACATGAAAGTATCTTGTGTTGGCAGAGGATTAATGGGTTATCTCGGAAACAAGGTAAAGCTCTTGTGCTTCACTATCACTTGAGTTAGTTTGTGGATTACTAAAATGTGGTCCTGTGGTTCTTGTAGGGATCAATCTCAATTAGTATGTTGCTTCACCAAACAAGCTTTTGCTTTGTCTGCACTCACTTGACCTCTGGACAAAAAGAAGGAGATGAGCTGAGGAGAAATTCTGATGTCATGGAGATACTCAAGAAAACACGGTTTCCTCGTGTCCAGAGTTCTGCAGGAGAGAAGTCCCCAGAGAATATACTTCAGCATGAGTATGTGAATCCAGAGTCTCTTGGATTGAGTCATTCATCACTCTTTTGCACTCAAATTTTTTGGTTTTCTTTATGATTTAGTCGAGTAATATGGCTTGGGGATCTGAACTACCGGATAGCTCTCTCTTACCGATCTGCTAAAGCACTTGTGGAGATGCAAAACTGGAGGGCGTTACTAGAGAACGACCAGGTACACTTTGATGCATATATATAAAGCATTACAGTTTCAGTTTTCTCATTTTTATAGAGTGTTGTGCAGTTAAGGATAGAGCAGAAACGAGGACATGTGTTTAAAGGATGGGACGAAGGGAAGATTTACTTCCCACCAACTTACAAATACTCAACTAACTCAGATAGATATGCAGGAGATGATTTGCATTCCAAGGAGAAGCGTCGCACTCCTGCTTGGTGAGTGTTTCTTTAATTAAACAATTCAAAAAATCAAGAACCATCTACTGATCTGACAATAGTTTTCTTTTTAATGTTACTAAAGGTGTGATAGAATACTATGGTATGGAGAAGGACTGCATCAGTTATGTTATGTAAGAGGAGAGTCAAGATTCTCAGATCATAGACCAGTTTATGGCATATTCAGCGCAGAGGTCGAGTCAAATCACAAGAGATTAAAACGAACCACGAGTTACTCGACTTCAAGGGTCCAAGCTGAAGAACTCTTGCCTTACCCAAGAGGATACACCGAGCTAACTTTTTTCTAAAAGGTTCAGTGACAATCTCTATCCATAGAATAGAACTAACCAGAAAATTAGGAGATAGATAGCAGATAGAATGTAGTGTCAGTGACATGAACCTATCAAGGCCAATATAGTCCATTGGTAGTAAACTACTAGTAGTAGTTGTTGTGGTCCTGAAACTCATAATAGAGACTTAAGACTGGTTTGCATTTATTATACATCAGCCAAGAAAGTAGCCCACACGTTTCTCCTATTATATCATTTAAGGCACTGGATATGATGTGATATGATTATCTCTGCATCGTCAGTGAAAACAACTGATTAGGAAACTTAAGATTCATTGCATTATTCTTGAGAAGAAAAGATTCTGAAATCTTGTAAGAGTTAATTATTGTGTATATATCTTCATCATATCTTGATCACTTATGGTATATGATTTGATTCGGCTTTTGTCAGGTGTATTAAAGTTTTCTTTAAAAAAAATTATTGTTGGTGTTTGAAGCTTTGAAGAGTGATGGAGACATTACATTGCTTCTTTTAACACAAAAGGAAACAGGACAACAGGTTGGTCCAACTTCTCTTCTGTCTGTTTCCGGTTCGGTATTTTGTAAACTTAATGGGTAAAATTTCCGGTTTACAGGTGTAGAAAAGTGTTGTAATTTTGTCTTGGTTAACTGTATTTGGCGTGTCAAACCGGTTCTTTCTTTTCATGGATCTTCTAACTTTGGAAGAGTTGATTAATCTCAAGGTAATTTTATTTTGATGAATTTATAAGAACATGTGTTTTGTGAAGGATTATGAAACTGAGAGATGGAAGTGTTTTTTATAATCCATCATTACTTTTTTAGTTTAATGCTTAGTGAATATTTTTTGCATATTATTATAAAGTGAAGGGTGGTCACATCTCCTTAATGATGGTGTAGTGCTTGTTGTATAAGTTTAGCCGTGTAACAAAAAGATTATGCAAAAAGAAAGCATTATTTTATTTTTTATTCATTCTCATTGTTTCCTTACAGAGAAAAAGTAAAAGAATCTAAAGATAACGTCTTGTAATGATCGTTGTACTGAAAAAGTTAAGGTTTCTTGATAACCTCGAAGATCACTCATTCTCTGATTCGATATTGGACTTTATAAAGTCAATGATTATTTTCTACTATTATGCACACATGAGTCGTGGAATGGGGTACTCGCACAAACTCAATCATCACAGACTCAGAGATATGATTTATGATGATTACTATCGATTTAAACAGTTCATTATAAATTAAATACATGATTTACAATCGTGAATTGAAAGTGGGTTGCACAGTCACCACAAACAAACATGCATGAACATGTACTACGTAAATGATAAATCCTAATTTCAACAAAAAATTAAAATGTAACCAAACTATTTGATCAATAAAGTTAAGTCAAATATAAAGTGGAAACAACGTAAAATCAAATATTTGATTTATATATTCACATGTCGTGATTCTAAAAATGTTTTGAGAGAAATAAAGTCAACTAGTTGATCACTAGAATCAGTCAAATCAACATATATAACACCTAAATACCTAAGGCAAAACTGTAATTGTAAACATATTTGCATTATTTATGCGTGCAAAAAGTTTAATAATTTTCAATCATTAGTTTGAGTTTATTTACTGTAACTTGATCAAATTGTTCTATCGTATTTAATGTTTTTTTTTCATATATAAAAATGAAATGTATGAGGAAGAATAGTATGAAGAGGTACATAGATGGATATGATTGAAAAGTGTATGAAAGTGAAGAGAGTGTGTTGTGTAATTTTATCATGCCTTTCTCTGTTTCCTATATACTCATGCTTTCTCTTGTTTCAGCTTTCGTGATTACAACAACACTTGTAAATTCCCTCTTTTTCATTTTCATCAACATATAAAATCAAAAACATCTTTTTTTTTTTTTTTTTTTTTTGAACACAAAATCAAAAACATCTATTCTATTAAAACAGAAGTACAAAAAAATACTTGCTGATTTCTTACATATTTTCATTCCTTTTTAAATTAATTATAACTACTTCATTTATTGTCTTTTCTATTTAATTCAGCTTCATTTATTACAAGTACAAATAGAACTTGCCTATTTTAATTGTTTTTATTACATCTTTTACTTTCCATTTTCACTCTACCTAATTATTTTATTAATAATATTTACCATGAAATTAATTTATTTATGACAAGAATCCAACTGACCCGTTCGGGTACGAGTCGGTTTTTTATCAGATTTTTAGGTTTAAAATTAAACTTTATTCAAATATTATAAATTTTTGGACGCAGTTCGGACTCAGATCATTCTGGGTCTGAATAAGTTTGTAGGAATCTAAAATATTCAAATAACTTATGTGTTTATAAATAATTTATGAAAATTTAAAATTAATACCCGCACGGGAGTGCGGGTCAAGCTCTAGTTCTTGTTAAATGTGGAGTCAGAAAATGATCAACTCTATATTTTTCACAGAAATTCATATCATTTAGATATTATTTGAGAAGTAATTTGTCATATGTTCTTTCTATAATCACTTTCACAAAAAATTGACATAAATACTAAAATTGATGACATAAATTATGACTAAATATGACATAAATAATTACATTTAGTATTGATTTATATTTTTGCTAAGTTTTTTGAAATATGATAATAACTCATACATTATATTTAATATCGATTTATATTTTTGATTAACTTTTAAAAATATAGTAATAATTGTTATAACATCATTAAAATAAATATATTCAAATATAATATTAAAATTTTAAAATATTATTTACTTTTATTTTTATAATTATATATTTTTATTACTAAAATTTTCTACAATCTATTTTTAAAAAAAATTATAAAGTTTTAATTGTAATGTTATTAGTTTATTTTATATATCTACAAATTTTATAAACACTATTCAGTTTAAATTTTTGAGAATTATTCAATTTTTATATCAATGTTTTTATTACTTTTATACAAGTTTATTTTAATATATTTAACCAAAATAATAGATAAAAATACCTAGTTTTACGAAATATTAACAATTAACTAAAGAAGGAATGGAAAGTGTGGTCCATAAGTGTGTATCAAAATGATTTCACTTGTGTACCTATAAAAGTTACTCCTAAGAAATGAAAATTTATACATATATGATTCATAGGAGTGGACACTTAGACATCATTTATTTTGTCAATAGAAAAAGATCGCACAGTTATAAAGCGATTTAACATACAAATGAAGTTCACAGAGACTAACCTTTCAGAATTGTTTCATACAAATCTTAATTGTATAGCAATAATTCTATGAACTAATAGGTCAGACATATTTAAGCAACCTAATAAAGAACTGAATATGATTATGATGTCATATACATGTACATATGTTTTTCGACCAAAGGGTTACATGTACATGTAATAGAGCTGTATTGTTATCAATTTCATTTTTAATAAGTCAAAACAAGTTCTAGAACAGTAAAGTGACTGCATTAAGAAAAACAGAGGCATGATGGAATAGGCTTTCGTGAGTGGGAAGCGAAAGCAGCTTCACTCACAAACACATTTTTTTTTTGAACACTTTTTTAAACACTCACTCACAAACACATTTATTTCTTCGTATCTATAACCAAAAATCCTTTTCCAGATTATTTTCTTTTTATCTATCTATGACATTAAAGAATTGTTCACTCTACTGCATAGAGTCATAGAGAGTAGGAGGCACATAAGTTCATAGATTACAACACATAAGTTTTGAGATACAACAAAAAAATACAGATAAATTCAGAATACAAGTCATGATCACTTTGAATCCTGATAAGAAGGTAGTTGAGGAGGCCAAGTTTTATGTTATTGGAGTCATTGTTAGATATGAGATTGCTTATGTGTTAAAAAAAAAAAAAAGATATGAGGTCGTGGTGTCGCTGTTCTATACATCTTTTTTCCTTTCAACCTCTACTAGTTGAAATCCAAGGATCGAAAGATTGAGGTCTAGTAGATTTCACATGGATCTAATTAAACCATGCAGAGAACATGAAGCTTATGAACTGTTTTGATGACTTTAATTATATCTCTAGAGTTTGTAACAAAGCTATCCAGGCTCGTAAGGTCACATCATGAAAGATCATGGGAAGTTTTATAAAGCCATTGTATTCCACTGGTTTATTCAGCCACCTTTTGGCTTATTGGTTAAGTATCTTCTATGGATACTATTAGTCATCCACTTATTCAGTAGTTCATGTAGCCTAGAGCAATGGTTGTTTAAAGCTAAGAAAATTAACTAGCATAAACGAGTGGTTTTGACTACATAGTTGGTTTTGTAATTTACAATGTCAGCTTTAACAAGCATATACTAGGAAATTTGCATCGGCCTTGTAGATGAATTGTATTCTCTAGTTACAGAGCTGGTTTGTTTCTTTTTGATTTTATCAAATATTCCTAGTATGATCTTTCTGTTACTAGGGAGGACTTGCAATCATGCATTGCCAATCAATAAAATCACAAATACATAAAAGAAGAAAAACCAGAAAGTTTTGCATCATATTTGTGCACATAGATCATAAAATAAAACTGAGTCCAACAACATGTAGAAAGTAAATTAAATGGGCTTTATCAATACTGGCCAAGTATTGGACTTTATCATGCACAATCTGTATTTATTGATTTTCTTTCTTTAAATTAACGAGAAAACTTTACTCTGTTTCCAAAGCAATACGAACTCAGTGGATATCACTCAAGTGTTTCCGCCATGAAACCATGGAGGCAAAACGACTCAGAGAATGGTGTTAGCATTAGTGGACGTGTTCCAAGATCGGTGACCACACATCATCCAAACTCATTGACGCTTCATGTTGATGTTGTTACCGAGATATTTCTCGAGGTTGCCGTTGAAGCCTATAGCGAGATCATGTCGTTGACTATGCAAGCTCTGTTCCTCCATGCTTCGTCGTCAAGATTTCAACAGAGTTTTTCTTGACCAAATCTTGTTCTCGTCCTCAACTTCTTTTCGCATGCAAAGATGATATGTAACCCTATCTTGGATATGACCCCATTGCTAAAGAGTTCAAGGTCTTGTCAATGGAACGTTCGGTTGTAAATGGTGAGTGGATCTCTGTGAATCACCAAGTTTTGACGTTAGGAACCAATAAATTTTCATGGAGGATGGTGGAATGTTACGTACCACATTATTGTTCTCATAAGTGGATATGCATCAGTGGTGTTATTTACTATGAAGCTCCAGACAACTGGTCTTCTGTGCGTTCCATGGTAGCTTGTTTTGATTTGAGGTCTGAGAAGTTTAGCTTTGTGAATTTCATGGACACTTCAAGTATAGACATGATGCTTGGTTCAACAACTCTGATAAACTACATTGGGAATGTAAGATCTGTTTCACTATGTAATAAGTTGCTTTGCAACATTGTAAAAACTCAAAAAATGGTATGAATTTTAACATTTACACCAAAAAAAAAAAAAAAAAAAACTACATTGGGAAACTAGGTTTGCTTATGTCGGGAGATTCTAATGATATGATAAGTGGATTAAGTGAAAGACTTGAGCTGTGGGTCCTACGAGATGCTGGAAAAAATGAGTGGTCCAAGCATGTATACGTATTACCCCCTCTGTGGAAGGATGTAGTTGTGGAGAGCATGCGGATTGCTGGAATGATTGGTACATATGAAATAGTCTTGTCCCCGATCTACCAACAACAAGTGACTTTCTATGTCATCTACTTCAACGTGGAGAGAAAGACGATTAGAAAAGTTGGAATCCGAGGAATGGAAGCGTTTCAGGGTAAGAAGTGTTACACCTTTCCAACTATGTTGAGAATGTGAAGCTTCTTTGAGCATTTTTAAGAGAGGCAACTATCTTGTTATAAACTCTTTAAGATAATCCAAAACAGAGAAGTTTAAAATGTGATTCTTTTGTTGCTGTGAGAGGCAGAAGAGTTACTAGATCCATGAATAAAATAACCCAAGCCAGAGAATGATGTTTGTCCAAGCCATTATAGATGGTAATATGATATGATAAATCACAAGTTGTAGATCTAATTTTGATTGTTTTCGAGTAGAATCTTGAGTTACAAACGAAATCGTCTTGTAGGACACTTCCTACATTATCTACTCGAATATCCAAGCATCTTTACTTAGTCCCTTACTCTTTTCAACCGGTTTTGTATACTTATCACTTTCGTGGAATTGGATGACTATTTTTAATGGTTTCTGTGTGATTTTCTAATGGGATATTTCTACACTTTACAGAATTAGACCAGTACACTCCAGAGCAATATATGGTTTGTTCTAAGTAGGGATGTCGTCATGGACAAAATTACCCGTTCCGGGTCCGAACTCGAATTAAACCGGTCAAAAAAATACCCTAAAAAAACCCTGAAAATTCCAAAAAAGAAATTATTGAAAAAGAATGTTTTGAAAAAAGAAACTTTTGAAAAAAAAAAGAAATTTTTGAAAAAAGAAGAAATTTTTGAAAAAAAATCTAATAAAACTGAACTATATCAAATAGATAATGATGTTTGTTTTTTATATGAGTTAAATGACCTGATGATCTATACAATTATTTAAGAAGTGAATTTGATGAGTTGTCAAACTCTCCATAATTTTAGGTTTATTCATATTTTATACTTAACTATTAATTTTAATAAAGAATTTAAAAAGATTTATAATATTATTTATAAAGTGTTTTTTTCTCTCTCACAATAAAAGTAAAAACATTTGAGTTTTTATTACCCTTAATAAATAATTATATTAGATATTATTATTTAAGAAGTAAATTTGATGAGTTGTCAAAATCTCCATAATTTTAAGTTTATTCATATTTTATACTTAAATATTAATTTTAATAAAGAATTTAATATTTTTTACATCATAATATTGTTAGGAAAAATATAAATCCATGCATATATAGTTTTATGTATATATAAATATTTTCAATTTTATTTGACCTAATAAATATATTTTATTAAAATAAAATTTTATCTTATATAAATGTTTTAATATTTAAGTATATGAATTATATATAAGAATCAGAGTTAGTTATTTCTCCTGAGCATTTCAGTGATCTTCTCTCCTCGTTGAGTGATGTTAGTAGAAATTGACAGAAACTTTTCAAAAGTCTCTTCCTGATGGAAAAGTTAAGCAAGTTTTCTTCTTTGATCCAGATTGTTTACTCTTGCTATTCAGCACACAATCTAAATATACGTTTTTTTTATACATATACACTTTTTGCTTGTAAAACTTCAGAGACTCTTTGGCAAAAAAGGTGAGGTAATTTGGGTGAAATAGAGAGTAGAATTTTCATAAAACAGTGTAATATACTAACGCACGATCAGATTATTGAAAAGTTCTCTACAGAATGAAATTAAAGTCGTAGAAAATATAATTTGATACAGTCGAGTAAGACGGCCGTCACGTCCCCATGAATGATTCAGGTCAATGTACCTCCATGTAAACAAAGAAAAAATGTGATTATTAACTAGATTTAAAGATGATCGTATATAAACTGACAAAATGGCTGGAATAGCTCAGTTGGTTAGAGCGTGTGGCTGTTAACCACAAGGTCGGAGGTTCGACCCCTCCTTCTAGCGTTTTTTTTTTTAAAATCTCTTACTTACTAAGCTCCTAGTGGCAAAATTCGTTTCACACCTTGAGTACGTACATCAAGAGCAGATCCAAATTTCACATTCAAAGCTAAATTTATTGTTGGAAAAATACGTTAGGTATATGGACAAATCAAATTATTCTCCGGTGTCCGTTTTATTTTACTCTTAAATGGGCTGAGTAGGCCCATAAGAAATAAAAGGCCCAATTTGAAAGTTTTTTTGCGTTTCCTCGTAAAACCGGTTTTGTATACTTATCACTTTCGTGGAATTGGATGACTATTTTTAATGGTTTCTGTGTGATTTTCTAATGGGATATTTCTACACTTTACAGAATTAGACCAGTACACTCCAGAGCAATATATGGTTTGTTCTAAGTAGGGATGTCGTCATGGACAAAATTACCCGTTCCGGGTCCGAACTCGAATTAAACCGGTCAAAAAAATACCCTAAAAAAACCCTGAAAATTCCAAAAAAGAAATTATTGAAAAAGAATGTTTTGAAAAAAGAAACTTTTGAAAAAAAAAAGAAATTTTTGAAAAAAGAAGAAATTTTTGAAAAAAAATCTAATAAAACTGAACTATATCAAATAGATAATGATGTTTGTTTTTTATATGAGTTAAATGACCTGATGATCTATACAATTATTTAAGAAGTGAATTTGATGAGTTGTCAAACTCTCCATAATTTTAGGTTTATTCATATTTTATACTTAACTATTAATTTTAATAAAGAATTTAAAAAGATTTATAATATTATTTATAAAGTGTTTTTTTCTCTCTCACAATAAAAGTAAAAACATTTGAGTTTTTATTACCCTTAATAAATAATTATATTAGATATTATTATTTAAGAAGTAAATTTGATGAGTTGTCAAAATCTCCATAATTTTAAGTTTATTCATATTTTATACTTAAATATTAATTTTAATAAAGAATTTAATATTTTTTACATCATAATATTGTTAGGAAAAATATAAATCCATGCATATATAGTTTTATGTATATATAAATATTTTCAATTTTATTTGACCTAATAAATATATTTTATTAAAATAAAATTTTATCTTATATAAATGTTTTAATATTTAAGTATATGAATTATTTAATATTTATCGTATAAATTTGAGAAGTGAATTTGATGATTTGTCATGCTCTCCATAGTTTTAGGTTAGTTATATTTTATACTCAATTATTAATCTTAATAAATAATTTTAGTGATTTAACTGATAATCATTATCTTGAGAATAATTAAAAAACACTAACAACAATATCATAATTAAATTTATATTATACTTATTTTAATACAGATAAAATATTATATATATATTTATATTATATTTGGTTTAGTAACATTAAACCGGTGCTATTTTAATATATATCATAAGATAGAATGAATCATCTATCTTTTAAAATAATAATTTTAGGACAATCAAAATTACTCATTGTGATAATTTCTGAAAAAATTGGTAAATAATTCAAAAATATTTATACTTTTGTTTGCGAAGTTATTTTTTCTCTCTCGCGTTAAAAGTTAAAGTGTTTAAGATCTTTACTACCTTTAATAAATAATTAAATTAGCTTTGTTAATATATTACTCATACATTAAAAAGTATTTCATTTATTTGATATTTATCATTATCTAAAAAGATTCTATATTATGTTATCCAAAAATATTTTATATCATAGTATTTTAAAAATAAATATAAAATTCATATATAAGTTTTATGTATATATGAATATCTTCAAGTTTATTTTACGTAATAAAATATTTTATTAAAATAAAAAACTTTATCATATAGAATTGTTTTAATATTTATTAAATATGAAATATTTCCAAAGCATGAAATAATTTATTTTTATGGTTTTTGAATTGATAATAAATCTATTTACAATTTTTTTATAAAATTATTAAGCCCGCAAGTGCGGGCAAAACACCTAGTTGATAAGTATCTGAGTAGCTATGAGTAGCTAGGAAACGTACGATTGTAGAATACTTAAAAAAATGTTTTTATTAAAAATAATTTTGAGTTGTTGAGGAATGCATTTGTAAAAAAACGTTGTCGTTTTATTTTAGCAATTTATTTTGTTTAAACCCTAGGCTTTGTTTTTAAAAAATCCATAGGGTTAGAAAACTTTTTGCAAAAAAAAAATTATAAGATACCCGAAACCTATTAGAGTAAATCCGATCAGCTAATTTATAAATCATGACTCGCCCAAAATAAATCCGCCCAAAAAAACCCCCAAAGTTTGAAACCTAAACATACGAGTTTTAAGTTTAAATTTTTTGTAGTGTTTAGGGTACCCTATAGGCTTTTACCCATTATTAATATTCCTAGTTCTAAGCTACAAGTTAGCTTTCAAAACTCTTATTTGCCTAGCAATCTCTAATTGGGTGATCGTCTAACTAAGTTTTCTCACTATAGCTGGTAAAAGTTAGGTGGTTTCTATAGTTGATAATGTCAGGTCTCTGTATATACAAATACCGAAAATACCAAGTACTTGGATTAGAATAATTTTTTGACAAAGACACTAATTCATCAGCAGCAATAAGCTCACAAATACAGAGGAAACAGAAAATAAAGAAAAAACAGAAAGAGAGTTTACATCATACTCTACATATGAATAGTACACAAAGTCCAACTTATATATAGTCTTCGTTAATCTTTTTTAATGATTAATTACTTGAAAGGATCAGAAGGCAAGAAACTAAACATGACCATATCTCTTACACTTCCTTTCATAACTATAAACTTCCTCATCACACCTTCTCTAGTAAACCCAACTTTTTCAAGAACCCTTTGAGATCC
Source organism: Sinapis alba (assembly GCA_012274485.2). Classification (NCBI taxonomy): domain Eukaryota; kingdom Viridiplantae; phylum Streptophyta; class Magnoliopsida; order Brassicales; family Brassicaceae; genus Sinapis; species Sinapis alba. Next base: position 85,535 of record MU106157.1, on the reverse strand, counting down.
CACATTGTCCACGTCAACTAGTGCCTCTACCCTCTCAACCTCCGGCATTTCCTTGAATATCTCCGCCGTCACTAGCCTCACCGCCTCCGTTGCGAACCCTTTCCCCCAATACTTTCTCGCTAGCACGTAACCGATCTCTTTCCTGATCTTATCGACCGGCATGATCAAGATGTAGCCGATGGGACGATTGTCCTCTAGACAGATGGCTCGGAGCCAAGGGTGTGTCAAGACCGAATCCGTTATGTATTTGATGGCTTCTTCTCGGCTCGTGCATGGCTCCCATGAGCAAAAGCGTGCTACTTCAGCGTCCGTGGCCCAAACCATGTAGTCGTCAACGTCGGAAAGAGTCATCGGCCGGAGTGATATTCTCCCTGGCGGTGATGAAAGAACCACCGTTGGTTGAGTCTCGTTTGAGTCCATCTCTATTTAGGATAATGAGTGTTTGAGATATCACATTATCTAAGTCAATGTGTGTCTTTATATACACACCGCGCTTAGCAACAAAGGTCGAGTTTTGGTTCTTGCTTTTAATAAAATAAAGTTAGTGGCAATATTGTATTATTATTCTATAACAGTTATTGACTAAAGCTCCGACAGAAGATGACGTGTGACCGCGTGAATGGGTGGTTGTAAATTTTGACCTTTGACTGTTAACACTTACTTGGTTGCCAAACAAAGCATAGATCGGACTTCGGAACTTACCGTGTTGCTTCCACTAGGATCCCGGATCCCCAAGAGACAACGTGACGAAAGTGTGTCGTCCCTTTTCCAAAGAGAATTTTAACTTTTTCACAAAGGGTTACAGTAAATGATTTGCTACTGTTTATAGTTTTTCTTGTCAACTTGCTACTATTTTTAGTTATGGACTTTAGAGCAGAAACCTACTAAATTTCTCAAAAATGACAAATTAATATTTCCTTTTGTTTCGATTTAATTATTATTGTAAGGAAAAAAATCGTTTTAAAATAATTGTCGTTTTAGAGTTTCAATGCAAAATTTATTAATAAGATTTTCTATTTTGTTTTTCTATTAGTTGAAATATGGTTAGATATATAGGTAATTGTGTTTTTTACTTTGGAAATATACAAAATCATATATTTTCTTAATAAGTGTGCATAAACCTAGAACGACAAATAAAATGAAATGGAAAGAGTATTATTTTATTTTTTTAACTTTGTATAAGTGTTGTCACATTAATTGATTGACACATATAGAATTAGTTTCTCAAAGTTTTTTTTTAAAATATATTCTTCATAAAGGTACTCTCTCTACTATCTTTTTTTTTTTCTAATTATTTTATTTATTTTTAATAATGAAAGATTCCTTAAGACTTTACCACTAATGGTGCTCTAATGGTACAAGTATGTTAAGTTGTATCATGTATTTCTCAAAATATAATAAAATGATAAAATATTATAAAAATTATAATATATATTATCTTAACATTACAAGAAACTCATACCGAAATGTACATAATTATGAGATATCCACATAAATACTAATATTTATATATAATTAGATTTAGATTCATATTGAAATGAATCCCCCCAACTAAACATGTTCCAAGACTTCATATGTTTTTTTGGACGAGGCTAAGACTCAACATGTTAGAGAATTCACCCAACGTCAACAGGATTTTATTTGATCTTATTCTTGTTAAAAATATTTTTGACTTCTACAACTTTTTAGCACTACCTTGTTTTACAGATTTCCATTCATCTAATCGTAGCTAGATATTCGTTCTCTCTTGTAACATCTCACAACAGTACCTTTGTTATTATATTGTATTTTTATTTTCCTTTTAATTGTTTTAACTTCTTAAAAGTAAACTTTTAATTGGAACCGTTTCTTATACTATTCATGGATCTCATATATCAGTGAAACCCGCGAACAGTGCAAGAAACCCCATAAAAACTTGGGTTAAAGATGGTCTTATGTACAAATATGTTATGTTTGAGTCCACGCAAGACTCATGTTTTCTTTTCGTAACAAGGCTAAGTGTCAACATTTTTTTTTTTTTAACATGGCTCAAAGCACCCTCTTTAGGTCGTATCATGTAATTCTCAAAATATAATAAATTATAATATATATTATTTTAACATTACAAGAAATAACCAAAATATACATAATTATAAGATATCCACATAAATATTAATATTTATATAATTAGATTTAGATTCTTATTGAAATGAATCCCCCCCAACTAAACATGTTCTAAGACTTCATATGTTTTTAACATGTTCTAAGACTTCATATGTTTTTTATAACGAGGCTAAGACTCAAGTACTCAACATCTTATAGAATTCACCCAACGTCAACAGAATTTTATTTGATCTTATTCTTGTTAAAAATATTTTTGGCTTCTACAACTTTTTAGCACTACCTTGTTTTACAGATTTCCATTCATGTAATCGTTGCTAGATATTCGTTTTCTCTTGTAACATCTCACAACAGTACCTTTGTCATTATATTGTATTTTTATTTTCCTTTCAAGTGTTTTAACTTCTTAAAATTAAGTAAACTTATATTCCTATGAGATGTTGAATCCTTGTTTTCATTCTTGTAAGTGAACACGGTAGATACAAAGGCACGTACTTACTCTCTACTTATATAAATACTTTTGGTAAAATGGTACATCTATAAGGTTATAATAACATAAAAAAATATTCATCATATCAAATTATACATGTAATTGGTCAAAATCAGAGGAGAGAATCAGAAGGCAAGAAACTAAACATGACCATATCTCTAACATTTCCTTTAAGACACATGAACTTCCTCATCACACCTTCTCTCACAAACCCAACTTTTTCAAGAACCTTTTGAGACCCAACGTTATCTACGTCTACAAGAGCCTCAAGCCTCTCCATCTCCGGCTTCTCCTTGAATATCTCCGCCACCACAAGCCTCACCGCCTCCGTCGCTATCCCTTTCCCCCAATACTTGCTTCCGATAACGTAACCGATCTCTCCTCTGATACTGTCGACGGGGGTGACCGAGATGGAACCGATGGCGCGGTCATCATCTAAGCAGATAGCTCGGAGCCAAGGGTGTGGCAAAACGAAGCTGTTTATGAAAGCTATGCCGGCTTCTCGGCTCGTGTAAGGCTCCCACGTGCAAAAGCGTGTGACGTTTATGTCAGTTGCCCAGACCATGAAGTCGTCTATGTCGGAGAGAGTCATTGGTCGGAGATGGATTTTCTCGGACGGTGAGGAACTCACGGCTTTGAGAGTGCATGAGTCGATCTCCATCTCGGATGATGATTCTTTTGAGTTTTCTTGGACGCTTGTTTCCTTTGAAACCTTTGAAGGCATTGATGCTTGTTTTCTCAACGATTTCTAAGGCAATATGATAACTGGTTTACACATATCGCAATTTAAATAACCGGGAATTTGTAACAAAATAAAAATAAATATTTTAAAAAAGAAAAGCAGAACGTTCCTTGTTGCTTCTACAGGTCAAATACGCAACAACTAAGCATAGTCTCATCATGCTATGCTGACATGGCATAAAATGTTCGGTCGTTTTCTCAATTAGACGATTTAGGATGCAACTGGATTATAAATATTTGGAATGATATGAAATGATTTATTCCATCATTCCAAAAAAAAAATACTATTTGTTTTGAATGTAATAGAATGACCATTTCATTAATTCCAAAAATAAATAGATAAACTACAAAAAGTGTAATTGAATTACGATTTTTTGGAATGAAATAATTTAGAATTGTTGATTTCATTAGTTTCAATTTTTTTTTACTATTTATTATAAATGGAATGGAATCATTCCACCAACTCTAAAAATACTTAGATAAAGACAAAAAAGCTATTACATAACAAATTTGTTCATGAATGAATGAAATGTATTTCATTCCTTTTTATTTTACTGATTCCATATTAGTTTTATCAGTTACAGCAAAAAAAATCATTCCATAAGAAAAATTAGTTTTTGACCCACATATTTTACTGATTCCATTTTTTTCTCTACATTCCATTCATATTATTCGGTTAATATTTATTCCATCAGTTCCTGTAAAACAGTTACAGCCTTGTTGTTTTTCTAATGATTTTCTGTAGGTAGTGTAAGATTTCTTTTTTTTTGGCAGTTAAATTTTTAATTCAATAAATAGAGTTTTTGTATAACATTTTTTGACCAAAAAAACATATTAATAGATGAGTTGAAAAACAAATGAGGCACGACACTTTGACCTCTTACTCTCTTTTCAAAAGTGTTGGACAAAGGAAGAGGGAATAAATAAACAAAAACGTCTCTAAGATCACAATGCCTCAACTATCAAACCATATTTTGAGCTTTCAAGAAAACTTGCTGAAGAAAACCAACAGATTCAAAGGTATCACATTTGTGAATCAATGAGCCACCAGATTCTAACAAACCAAACTATAGATGGAGAATTTGATGTTTTTTGAGAATTGGTGAAAACACTGAAAAATCAAATCACCATCCTATCTATACATCGCCAAAGCTGTTACACTGAGAAATATCGAGGACATTTCAATTCATCATCGATCTTCTAGTACGTAACTAGCATGATTGCGATTCAATCAAAACCTGGAACGCAAATGAAACCTTATCTTATGGATCTTGAAACTCTAAGTACCACAATAAGACCTTATATATCAATCAAACCTTATATTCAGCCACAACGTTACAGTAAACATTTCAAGACAAGATAAGAGTTTGGTAAAACTGAGTTTCATTGTTCAAAATTCCTGATGAGTGAACTGGATCAAGAGAATGATAAGAGTCCAACTAACATCAAAACATCTTGTTCAAAACAAAACTCAAGAACTGTCCACTAACAAGTACTGTAATAAATATCAAAAACAATGAAAAATGGCCACAAGAAGAAAAACAAAAACAAAATGCGTTTCTTTCGATGAATAAAAAAAGCATCTGAAAATCTATCTTTGCTGATTTTAGTTAGATTCAATATGCTTCTTGACGATGTTGAGTGCAGTTGTGTCCTCACCGTAGTCCTGTAAGAGCAAGCAAACAACACATAACATCACAAATAAAATCACCAGACACATTCATGAATACAATCAACATTACATAAGACTTTTTACCTTGACTACAAGGCACGAGCATCCAACAACCTTCCTCGCATTACCCTCTGAATCAATCTTACAAAGCTACAAAAAAAAATAAAAAAATTCCAACATTATTACAAACTGAGTAAAAACCAGACCAAACACACATCAACAAGTAATTAAAAAGACAAAACTTACACCAGCCCATTCACCGAGGGTTTTAGCACTAGGAACCGTAAGCAAGTTGATGCTGTGATCAGCGCAGAGAGCTTTAACAAGCTTAACGTAATCAGGCTGGTTGCAGTCTTCAGCCAAGACGCAAAGCTGAGCAGAACGTTTCTCGATAAGCTTAGCGCACTCGTGGAGACCACGAACGACACCACCGTGAGCACGAGCCTTCCTTAGTGTTAGCTCCAGTGCAGTTAAGAGATCCATGTCCTCTGGAATCGCAGAGGGCTCAGCAACTGGAGGAACAACGGCAGGAGCAGCTTCATCACTGAATCACATAGGGTAATAAGCATCAAATCTATCAATGAATATACAAACACCAAACACTAAACTTCTGTATCTACTAGCTACATCGGAAGAGGAGCTTACCCAGACATTTTGACTCTAGGAGATGGAGGGAGGCTACAACAAGGACGAGTTAAAGGTGGAGTGGTAATTGAGTAACGAAGTTTTTAATATTAGGGTTTACGATCTCTGATTGTGAACCTTAATGGGCCTATATGGGCTTCGGGTACTTTTGGAAATGATGTTGCTCATCTTTCCCAATTGTTAAACACGAAATGTGTTAATTCTTGTTTCCACATTGAAATATCGGATTTTGCGAACTATAACAATCAGAGTTATTATTATTTTTTTTGGCTCAACTTCAACTTTATATTAACCACAAAGTAGTACATGATTTCAACCACAAGCTAGTTAGCTCATTACAGAGACCAGATTTCCAATAACTTCTTTTTTTTTGGTTTAGAACTTCACTCACTTCTTGTCTGAAGCTGATAATATTTTAAAGCAAAATCTGTTATTTTCTCTACAAATTCTCATAAACTCCCACTGTTCGCAAGTTATAGAACAAACAAAAAAAGAGTCATATTTAGTCAAATAGAATTTTCAATTTTTATTGATTATTAGGATTGGCATTAGACATTTAGACCAGACATATGAACCCATATATTGTTTACAATTGAAATGGAAAGCTGTCAGCCTGTCAGCAGATAATGCTTCCTCTAAGGACAAAGCTTACTCTGTTGTTAAGTCTTTTGGCGATCATCTGCAAATGTTTCAATGTTCATTGTGTAGTTATTTCTCCTGAGCATTTCAGTGATCTTCTTTCCTCGTTAAGTGATGTTAGGAGAAAATTATAGAAACTTTTCAAAAGTCTCTTCCTGATGGAAAAGTTAAGCAAGTTTTCTTCTTCGATAAAGATTGTTTACTCTTGTTATTCAGCACACAATCAAAATATACGTTTTTTTATACATTTTCTTTTTGCTTGTTAAACTTTAGAGACTCTTTGTCAAAAAGGTGAGGTAATTTGGGTGAAATAGAGAGTAGAATTTTCATAAAACAGTGTAATATACTAACGCACGATCAGACTATTGAAAAGTTCTCTACTAAATGAAATTAAAGTCGTAGAAAATATAATTTGATACAGTCGAGTAAGACGGCCGTCACGTCCCCATGAATGATTCATGTCAATATACCCCCATAAAAGCAAAGAAAAAATGTGATTATTAAGTAGATTTTTAAATGATCGTAGAAAAACTAACAAAATAGCTGGAATAGCTCAGTTGGTTAGAGCGTGTGGCTGTTAACCACAAGGTCGGAGGTTCGACCCCTCCTTCTAGCGTTTTTTTTTTCTCTCGTACCTACTAAGCTCCTAGTGGGAAAATTCGTTTTACACCTTGAGTACGTACATCAGAAAATGAAATCACAATTTTCCTCGAAAGAGCAATCAAGAGCAGATCCAAATTTCACATTCAAAGCTAAATTTATTGTTGGAAAAAGTACGTTAGGTGTATGGACAAATTAAATTATTCTCCGGTGTCCGTTTTATTTCTCTTAAATGGGCCGAACGAGGCCCATAAGAAACAAAAGGCCCAATTTGAAAGTTTTTTGCGTTTCCTCGTACAATCCTCCTTCCAGACGTAATCAAACTCCACAGAGAAAAGAGCCACACCATGATTCCATCGTCAGAGGTAACGGAGACGGCGACCGTATCGGAAACTGTTACATCCACATCAACGGATAACGAGCGGATTGAGATTTTGAGGGAAGTGGACGACGAAGAGGTGCGGCGTCAGAAGAAGCTAGAAGAAGCTCTCGAAGCCAAATCTCTTCGCCGCATCATCAGTGCTTACCTCAAGTATATATATTCCTCTCCTTGTTTCTTTTGTTTTACTCAAATCATCATTCGAGTCTTATATATATATTGCGCATCAGAAACTGCAATATGATTGGGTTTCAAGGAGAATTATCTGACTGACTACAACTTCGAATCACTCAATTCTCAGATTATTTAGTATTTTATTAGAATTTAGTAGTGTTTAAGTTACAAGAAATTTTGATCTGATGTTATTCGGACCAAACTAATGTTACATGATGTGGTTTCTCATTCAAACATGAGGGTTCGGTCCAGAAGTAATAATGAAAAAGTGTACTTTGGTTATTCGCTTCCCTGGTTTATATTGTCGGAAGCTTCACTCACGTTCATGGCTTTTGATTCTCACTTTTTTTTTTTGTGAGTTTTCTTGTGATAGCCATGTTGGTAGGCTCATACTTATGCTTGTAAACTTGTCACAGTTATCCCGAGGCTGCGGAAGAGGATCTGAAAAAATGGGAAAGATCGTATCGGAAGCTGTCTCCTGCTCACAAGGTTTAATTTTTGTTGCGTTAGTTGTGTACAGAGAAAAGACAAATATCTTATTGTTATTCCTTTAGGCAGCTTGTGAGTTTGTTTATTACATATGGTCATAGATAGTTAAGAGATGATATCTAGTAAGAGTTGATTATTTGTAGATAGTTATAGTGAAACTAACTATTTTCAGCGATGTTTTTTTTTTGTCTTCCCTTTTCCTTGTCCAGGCTTTGGTTCCCCATTACGCTTTGAAGTTTCAGAGATTAAGAAGGTGAAATCTATATTCAGTAGACTTTTCATCATTTTACCGTCATCATCTCGTTGTCTAGATAAGTGTCACAACAAGCTTGCTTGGATGATATTCTGAATTTATTTTAGGCTTTTATTATAGGTTCGGATATGACCATTTGGTTCTTCTTTTCAACGTAGGATTATGGAAGAATCCTGATGCTTCCTAAACGTTTTCATTAGCTTTTCTAGTAATTTTTCTTTTCTAAGCGTGTAAGAAGCAAGGTTTTTGATGTTGGCATCAATGCATTGTCAACCTATTAATAATGTGAATTCTCTAGGATGATTTTCGAAAATGGTTTGCATAACATATTTTAGAATTAATGTGTGAGTTGTCAACTACTCTGTGAAAGTAAAAGACGAACGTCTCAACTACTTTCAAAATGGAGTACTTACGTATTTGATTGCCTAAATTGTGTTATGCCTCTTATAATTGTTCTTTCTCATGCTGGTACAATATAATCAATAGTATCCTGTTTGTGCTTGTTCAGGAATGCTAATTATAGACTCATTTAAAATACCAGTGAGTTATTTGACTCTGTTATTGCAGGTGTATATCGACGAATTCATATTTCATATTTAATATGCTTCAGGTCAGTTGCAGACATATCTTCTAATAATTCCCTTTGGCGTTTTGATTGCTTCATGCTACTTATTTGATTATGTGATTCGTTCAAAATGCTAGAATTCCTGAGCAGTTCATGTAATGAATAATGATGTCAATCATAATTACTTGGCAGGCTTTTGAGCCCCCTATAGACCTGAGTCAGGATCTTGATGGTTGTGAAGATTCAAATCTTGATTGTGCTCCACATGAGAAATACATACTAGATGAAAGGCACGACCCCTCTTGTCAGCCTGCCTTGACTAATAATTGTGCACATGAGGAAGAAAGCAAAAGCATGCACGACTCAGTAAGAGGAACTCTGTCTATAGCTGTCAGATCAAGAAATGAAAACTATATCCTTTTCAATTATGACCTTAATTTATTTGTATAAACGCAGGAGCTTCAGAGGATGGATTCTAGTGCTCCTCCCCCCAACAATCACTCCGAAGACACAAGAATCAATGATAAGAGATATGATTGTGATGGAGGCCATTTAAATCATGACCATGATAATGTAATGTCAACTCATATACTTTAGAACCTCAGTTCATTTCATACCAACTCATATGATTTTCTAATTCTAATGTCGCCCTTTTTTGTCATAGGCATCATTATCATCTCATGATTGGTTGGACCCATCATTACAGACACATGTTCCTCTGGTTGACGTAGATAAGGTATGCTTTTGATATTTAGTATGGCTGACCTAAATCATAAATGCATTTAGAGTTCTTGTAATGTTCCGAACAAAGATTATAAGTTGACCTGTTCGAATTTATTCTCAAGCTCTATTAGATTCATTAGGCAGTTTGGACGATAATGTGAGTCGATTATCTCATGTAGCTTTCCCTATTCGAGTGAATCTTGTTGATCTTAAGTACAACTTACACGTATGCGTATGCTCATGATAGAGGTGAAATGCGCACCCGTAAAATTGCATACTATTTGCTGTTGTGTGATTTGGTCACCATTCACCAATCTAGTACGTTGAAACGTGCGTGGTTTTGTTGTATTCTAACACAGGTTCGCTGTATAATAAGAAATATAGTTCGAGACTGGGCAGCAGAGGTAATGTACTTCTTTCAATGATGTTAAGGTCTCATCAATCGCTTATTCTGAACTTGACTTATTAGTTGCATACTCTTTTTTTACTTTTAGGGTCAGAGAGAACGAGACCAATGCTACAAGCCTATCCTTGACGAGCTTGATTCCTTGTTTCCTGATCGTCAGAAGAAGAGGTACATCGTGCTAGTGCTATATATATATATTTTGATTCTCTGAGCTCTGCATTATCCTTCATCTTGTGGAAAGTATTTTTCTCCTTACAAAGTTAACTATATGATTGCAGCATCCCTCCTAGCTGTTTAGTCCCAGGAGCTGGACTTGGACGTCTGGCCCTTGAAATTTCTTGTCTAGGTACGCCATGGAGAAGTAAACTTTCTTGTTAGTTTCGATGATAATAAAAGAATATTACAACTCTTGTTCATTGGAACAGGTTTCATAAGCCAAGGAAATGAGTTTTCATATTACATGATGATATGCTCAAGTTTTATTCTCAATTAGTAAGAGTTTCTTACCTTCCGGAATATATTTATCTTTTTTTTTTTTAATTTCCTTATAATTTGCTCTCAACTTGATTGTTTCAACAGTGCACAAGTTCCTGGTGAGTGGACAATATACCCCTGGATACACAGCAACTGCAATTCAGTCTCAGACAATGATCAACTACGCCCTGTGTCTATTCCTGATATTCATCCTGCAAGGTATGCCTTACATCGAACTCAATTAAAAGTGATCAAGCAGTTTGCATTGATGATTTGATGGTAACTACATTCACTATGTCACCTGCGAGAGCAGTGCAGGAATAACAGAAGGTTTCTCTATGTGTGGTGGTGATTTTGTTGAAGTATACAATGAATCATGTCATGCAGGTAAGAATTCGTGATCACTTGGTTTTTGTTTAGGCCAATAATGCTATATGTTTCATACTAAATACACCATTCATTTGCTTAAAAATGTTACCGGTAACACTGAATTTTCAGGAATGTGGGACGCTGTGGTCACTTGCTTTTTCATAGACACTGCTCATAACATCATTGAGTACATCGAAACCATATCAAAGATCTTAAAGGATGGAGGAGTATGTATCCCTATTACACTGTTTCCAACGCATTTAATCTCTTATTGCTCCTGGCTTGTCTAAATTCAGTTTTTTCTATCAGGTTTGGATAAACTTAGGACCTCTGCTGTATCACTTTGCGGACACGTATGGTCACGGCAATGTAAGCATTGGACTTGTCCCACAATCTCACTATAACGTTGGTATCACAATGTACATTTCTTGTTTCGCCTTAGGAAATGTCAATCGAGCTAAGTTTGGAGGATGTGAAGAGAGTTGCTTCACAGTATGGGTTCGAAATTGAGGTAATCTACACAAGACACAATGACATTTCCTGTTACATCACATGTTCTTCCACACTCATTGCATGTCCTAACATTTGCAGAAAGAAAGAACTATTGAGACAACGTACACTACGAATCCTAGGTCTATGATGCAGGTTCAGATTTTTTCATGTCCCTCTAAAGTTTCATTATATAAAATCTCTAATCTCAGTTTGGTTTATCTATTTTCTATTTTGGGGTTTCTTTGTTTTGCAGAACCGATACTATGCTGCCTTCTGGACAATGAGGAAGAAATGTGCAAAAACAACTTAGCCAAATATCCCTACAACGATTATTCATTCTGGAGATTCTTTTGTTGCATGTTGATTTTCTTTTCTTGAAACTATTTGTTTTGTTGGTACAAACTACTATACCATGTTCTCAGTTGATGAATAAAAGAACTTTCGTACTTGATGTCAACCTGTAACATGATTTGGAGATTTAGATCCGGCAATGGGCTGCCACTTGCTTAGTACTTGTGAATTAAAAAGCTTGTGCATCGAAAAAGATGTTAGCTACGTTTGTTTTTAGTGAATTGCAGCATACCACGTGATATCATCTTTTCTCTCTTTATTGGGTAAAATATAATTTGATGATTCGAAACGCAGAAATAAGTGGCCAAACTAATAGAAATTGCGTTTGGTAGATTAAGACTACATATTGGTCGGTTCACCAAACAAACAAACAAACGTTGTCTAACGTTACTCCTCTAATTAACTAGAAGTAGATGCACTAATCAAATCACAACTTGCGTTTACATTCTCACTGAGTTGAAAAATTCCATACGCCCTCTTGAAACTAAAGTTTTCGTATATATATAGTATTTTATGTATATTCGTGACCGAAGGAAAAAAAAAAATACTCAAAAGGAAATATTCTCAGCATAAAGTTTCAGTCTAATTTTACTTGATAAGTCGTCATTAGCCAATACTGTGTGTAAGGTTTAGTTGTATCTCACTTTCTTAACATGTAAATATTCCCATGGAGAAAGCAATAATAAGCTTTTGCTTTCAGAAAGAAAATAAAACTTTTTGTTACAACGGAAGGAATAAACCCATGTTAAATTTACGATCGTTCATGTTGCATATTCTAATGCTATTCAAAAGCTTCGACAAGTAAAATATTAAATGTATGATGGTGATGATATCAAAATATTTAGTTGTTTTTGCTTCTTAAGTAAAGCAAATAATGAAACTTCTTGGGTAGTTATACACTAGTAACTACGAGTTTAAGTTTGCATATTTGAATTGCCATGAAGGAGTTTTGTTTGTTAAAAAATATTGACTTAATAATTTTGAACAAGACTATGGGGCTAATTAGCTTTCTTTCCGTAGTCTGATGTGTTAATTACTTTCAAGTTTTGTTTATACACGAAAATAAAGGATGCTTCTCAGCCGTTTCCGTGTGCCGCTAGAATAAAATAATGAGAATTGACACAGTACCGGTCTTGAGTTTTGAAAGATCAGAAGCGAAGAAAAAAAATGGACTGTTTTTGTAGGGTTTGAACTTGGATATATAAAGTCAAGATAAACATTTAACCATTACACCAAAAGTATTTAATAAAATAAAAAGTCAAAAAATTATTGATATATTTAAAGGCCGGAAACCAATGCTTGTCCCGCTTCAAATTAATGGTATCTGCCCCAACGCGGTTCTACTAAACCGACCTCCTTCTTCTTCCCTATATATACATGACGAGTGACGACTATATGATCATCTGCAAATAATAGTCCGTCTCACACACCTTTATAGATACGATTCTCCCTTTGCTTGTGAAAGATAACTTAACAATTTGTTCGAAGAATGTGTCAGCTCAGTCAAAACCAAACTGCAGGTTTGTTCTTTGTTCACTTTTCTTACAAGTTAAGCATCATTTATGTCAACCGTCAATGATTAATCAAATCGTATTTCTATAGTCTATAGATTTATGATAGAAAATGTGAAACATATGTATGCATCATGTACGTATAATTATGAGCTTATCAAATGCCACCAGTGTCTACCGGTCCCTACGTTGCACCGGCTCCTGCCGGTTACCCAACTAACGACACAAGTCATGCTACGATGGCTCCCGTCGAGACAAAGTCTAAGGGTGATGGATTCTGGAAAGGCTGGTAAGTCTTTTTCTCTTCCTCTAGAAACTTTTAATTTAATTTTGCTTGGTTATATATCGAACCAGACTGGTTCTTGAAATTGCAAGAACTCAGTCTTCACTGAACTAACTAACAGTTATTGTGTGCTGAAATGTTGATTACTTTTCTTTTGCTGGTTTTAATTTTGGATACAGTTTTGCGGCCATGTGTTGCTGTTGTGTCCTCGACGCCTGCTTCTGAGTTTGGGAGGAGTTTAGTTGTTTTATTTGCTATTATTTGTACGCATGATTTATATTGATTTGCATTATATTACTTTATTATGACATTTGGATCTTCTTCCTCTTTGTTAACTCAATGTTGAATTTATCATTTTAAAATTTTAATAAATAAAATTTCTTTTAACACATCTAAATCATGTTACAACAATGTTGACTATATTTCCGGTTAGACAACTTGGACTCGGTTCATTTTTGTTCCTGTTCATTTAGTGTAGCTCAAGTCAAGACCATCGTCTGGTTATAGTTAATCAACAAATCTCTATTTCTAACATAAAAAAAATTAAACTTGGTTTTGTTACAATGCAAAAGATGATCTACAACAATTTCTAACCTAAATCAAAAAATTTAAATGTGTTTTTTTGGATCTTGTCGCGTGTAACCATTCTCTTAGGGGGTGGACGTTTGGATAACCATTCGGATTCGGTTTGGGTATATACATGTTTCGGGTATTCGGGATTAAAGATTTCAACTCCATTCGGCATGCATTTATAAATTTTGGTTCAGATTGCGTTCGGATCTTTGCGGGTTCGGTTCGGATAACCGGTTTAAGTTATTTTCAAAAAGTTAAATTTATTACATAAGGATTTTCAAAATCTTAAAACAAAATAATATATTACATATTATAAATTTGACTAATATATGTCAAAATACCTAAACTTAACATATAAACTAGTTTGCCTTAAATATATGGATAGATAATCAATAGCTATTTCAAATATGTTTTGGTAAATTAAGTATTGTATAGCTATTTTAAATAGTTACTTGTGAGTATCTTTACATATTTTCAAGTATTTTGGACAGTTTTAAAATATCTTATATGATTTTACATATTAAATTTAAATATTATATTTAGGTATATAAATCTATTTTGAATACATTCGGGTATCCGAAATATTTGAATACATTCGGGTATCCAAAATATTTCGGTTCGGATCGGGTTTAGTTCCAGTTTTTAGATACCAAAATTTTAAATTCGTTCAGATATTTAACCAATTTCAGTTAGAATTTGTTTCTAGTTTTTCAGATCGGATTCAGTTTTGTTCGTCAAAATCAGATTGGATTTGGTACTAGTGTTTGATAAAAAAAAAATCTAAATAGCTGATAAGCAAACTATACCATTTGTCCCTATTTTCTTTTGTTTCTCGTTTTATTTTGCTTTTTAGTATAAGACTTTTGCATATCTTCTCAACAAGCTATTTCAATTCTTTATAATTGAATCTCTTTTAGTAGCTATTTCATGTTTACAAATATTGACACTAGTAATATTATTAAGGCAATGTGTAACAAATGACAAATATATAATCCAAGCATAGACTTACCAAAGTAAAATAAAAACATTTTTTTTAAAAAAATTATGTACAATAGAAAGCTAACTATATATAATTTTAAATATTACTAATAAAAAAGATTACCAACTAAGCTAACGAACACACAACAGTTAGAATGGCAATTGAGAAGCTGTGAAAGAAAATAAGTTTCATTTCAAAGAGATTTCTAAAGAGCCATTAACATAAACAGTTTTTTTAGAAGACTCATTAACAAAAACCATTAAAGTAAAACTGAAACTTATCCAGAAAAGTAACATCACCACCTAAAATGAATACAAACTCTTTAATGCATTCTCATAACTTTTACTACAGTTCTATATATAAACACAACTCCACTTATCGTTGACCCAAATATTACAAAAATATTTATAACAAAAAGTTTGAAATGGTTTGCTCTCTTTTTCGCCATTGTTACCGTTCCAAAACGCCTGAGGATGAAGAAGAATCATCTACGATTGATCAGTCATCGTTAGTTACTTACTCAGAGCGAAGCACTTATGGGGATTCCAAACGGTGGCGACCGTCGTTGTATCCCATTTTGGAGAACGACGGCGAGAGTAATCACTTAACAGCGAAGGTCTTATTCTCATGTGAGAGATCAAAGGCCAAGAAAACGACTTCGTTCGGATACAAATTCAAGAGAGCCTGGTAAGTCATTAAGTACGCATAATCCATATTATATTATTAAAATCCATGTACAGTAAAACCTCTATAAATTAATATTCGATAAATTAATATATACTAAAAATTTCTATAAAATAATATAATTTTATAGTCTCAAATTGAATTTTTGGTTTAATTAGTATATCGATAAATTAATAATCTCTATAAATTAATAAAAAAATAAGTTTTGGTGTAGTTCCGACATTATTAATTTATAGAGGTTTCACTGTATTAGGTTACACAAAAGAATGCATAATCCATCTTTTTAGTTACCTGACATTCATTTTCCTTTTCACATTGATTGTATATGAATATCTGAGTTTGCAATATTTTTGTAAATTGTTGCATAGTATATATAGTTTAATTCTATTTATCAGTTTATTTTATAGAAAAATGTTTACTGTTTGTCTGTTTATTTAACAAGTTACTTAATTAGATATAACGCGTGTGCAGTCACTAATTAAGAAATGTACGTGATCAATAATCGACGGTGTTTCTCCATATGAGAATCAAAATACTTGTCTATATATACTATTTATAAGAATGTAAACTCCAGAGTGCTCAAAATATTGCATACTCATATGAAAATGAACGTTAGATTGCTACAAAACGGATTCTGCATTTTTTTGTGGAAATAAGTTTAATATGATTTTCAAAATATTAATGATAAAATTGAAGATATTAACCCTATGAACATGGATTTGGCATGATGTTAGTAATTCAAACATTTGTGAGTTGTGTTTTTTCTTATGTTTAATTTACCTATGAATTCACTAAACAACAGTTTTTATAAGCAAATAAATGTGCTGATGTGCATGTTTATGATTTGGGTTATACGTAGTTTGGTCTCTACATTCAAAATATGTTTGATTATGCTTTGATGTTAAAAATCTATATCACCAACTTAAGAAGAAATGTCATTTATTTATTCTAATAAAAATATAACAAAGTACTTTTTGATAGGAAAACTGCGATGGCGGATATAAGAACCTCGCCGGGATTGTCTCCATGTCCAATTGCGCATCGACTTCTATAATCTTATGTTCTTACTGTAATGTGACAGACATTTAGTATAATGTAAATTAGTATTTAGTGCATATTTTTATGTTCTTAAAATGGGGTAAACGAGAAAAATGATTATTGTCCATGCTCATGATTTTGTGCTTATTCATTCCGTTTCATGAATATTATTATATTTTACATTTTATATGTGTTCCATATCCATAGCGAACAATAAATCAAATTAATTTTCTTTTGAATATACTTTAAACAAGCAAACAAATAAAAATCATTGCAAGCAACATTTAACTCAAATATATAGTTATTAATATTTTTTGAATATGTGAGATCAAAATTATTGGTTTTACTGAAACTGATAACAAATCTGATACATTTTAGTTTTATTTATAAAAATCAGTTACCATATTGAAATAATATATATTTTGGTTTTGTTCAGTTTAAATATCTTTGCTTTTCAGTTTATTAATTTTTTTAACGAAGCAAAGGTATATTTTAAATCTATTAAAATATTGTGAAATTTTATTTATATGATTTAAAATCCAATTTTCTAAAATATAAAGGTACTATTTTTACTCTAGATTCAAATAAATTTGATATATTACATCCATATGGCTCTAGTACGAGGGGCACGAGTCAGGTATAAATTTCTTTTGATCAGTACTAAGAACAAAGTTAGGCTTTCCCTCCATTATACTTTGTCTTTCTAAACATGCTTATATACGGAAAGGTTGACCAGCCAATATGTTGACTCTGAATTTGTCACGGACGCATGAATTCGATGTTAGGTTATTTGAAAGACGTTTACTGATGATCAAAAGGACAATTACAAAGCGATTTAGCTAAAAACTTATGGATGATGTTATCGGCAAGAATGTTTAAGCATAAAATTATAGTTTTTGTGCTGAAAAACGTGTGTTTGTGAATGTGTTTTTTCAGTCTTCGGTCTCTTCTTCATATAGCCACTCTTTCTTTTTGTCTCTAAGTCAGCTTACTCGTTTGATCGCCTCTTGACTAAATTTGATGGATAGTCCGAGAGATGCAATCCATCTACAAAGCAAGCTATTCTTGGACATGTGTTTTGATGAAAGTGGTAATTCATTGTGCATTGAGTATATAAACTATAAGGAAGCTTGTCAATCCCACAAAGCTTGAATATATATATATATTCACCAGGGCAAGTGGTAAGTAAGACAGAAAAATCACCAGGGCACCGAATACGGGTCATACTATACCGGATCAACCATGAAGATATTTACGACCATAAGTATACAATTTATATTTACATATATATTTTCAATGATCTTTTGAATTTATTACACTAAATGGAAAATAAAATTAAAAGCTTAATAAAATTTACTCTATATATAGTTAATTCTAACTAGTTGAAGATCTTCAATTTGCGATGAGATCATCAAGAGATCCAACATTCACAACATGACCAATAACATTTAAAAAACAAAATATTAGAATAAGGAATCGATGAATGAAGAATACATAAATATAATACACCAATAAAAAACACTACGATCTAAAAACTCACAGACTAACACTTCATTTTATACTGACGTTCAAATATTTCTTAAAAAAAATTGAAATAGTTATTTCCCAACTTTTCTAAGTATTCATTACAAAAAAGTAATGTTGATTGTTATATATGAGTTTGTCTTTAGAGGTAGATGATTCGTTCTATACTAAATGGTATAGTAACTCCAAACAAATAATATCTCATTGAGATAATTTAGATAAAAAATTACCAAGAAAATGTTCATCAACAATAGTATAAATCCTTACAAACCAACTAGAAGAATAATTGATTAACATCAAATCGTATAATTTATGCAAATCAATAAAAAAAGAAAAGAAAAGGTACTATACTTACAATGATATCTACCAACACCATTCAGTCAAAAACATTTTTGGTATTTTCGTATGTATTCCAAAATTTCACAATAACTTTAATCTTGTAATAATCTCTAATTGAATAAGGACTTATCCTAAAATCATAAATATGACAAATCAGAAAGTCACTTTTTTAAATAATAGTATGATAAAAAAAATAAAGTAAACAAAATTCACTTTTTCCATATTTCATTCCAAACTTGAATCTTGACTTCTATGTTCCCTATTATTTTCCTATAGATTCTCATTAATTATATGTATATTATAGCTACTTTATATTATTAAAAGATGATTTCTAACTTTCTAAATCAACATTAATTTTAAAAGTAAATGATATAGTTACTATTCAAATATACCAACAAACATAAATAAATGACTTCGTAAATAAAACATAAATAAATGACCCCTAAAAGAGTAGTAACCCTTGGTATATGATAAGGGTGTATATAACAACAAACTCAAATGTCGTACAAAGAAAAAACAACAACAACCCCAAATCTCTTCCCAATACTAATACTTGGAATAGTTTCAAATGATTTTTTGTCTATTCCGTCAATGTTGTGGTTCCTCCACCACCACCGTGACTGATCAGTCAACGCCGGTGTTGCTTTACTCAGAAGAATTCACACAGTGGAGACCGTCTTTAGCACCAATATTGGAAGATGAAGAAACTGAGATTGATCACCATGTCACACATGTGAAATCAAAAAACAAAAAGAGGAGTGCGTTCACCCGAATAATAAAGAAGTTCTGGTGTTAAGTGGTAACATACGTTCTGCTAACTTTTCAGTTTTAGTTATTATTATTTTATAAATTCGTAATACTTGTTTATTATATATTAGGTAAAGAAATTACAGTGATGGATAGAGCATCGCCAGGAGTAACTTTTTTTTTTTCCAAATATTGGAGTTTAGTGTATATGGTCATATTATTCAGTAGTTTGTATAAGCATCGTTGTTGTACCTTAATTATGGTTTGATTAGTGTGTTTGGGAGGGACAGACAGCTCTCAAAATGGGCTTTTGATTGTGTACCAGAGATATGTGAACCCTAACATCCTAGGTTTACCATCTTGGTTAATCATGTTGTGCCTTGCCTTTAGTATAATCTTGTTATATCCCTATCTACCTAATCTTGGAAGCGCATTTTCCCCGGCACTTCAGTACCTCCTCTCCATTCACAATTCAAAACCTTAGTAACATAAACACTCACAAAATCAGAACATATATACAAAAGTATGTTACATATGGTATCTCTCTTAGTTTCTGCTGGCTGCTCTTTGTTTTGTATCTCTCTAGACAAGTGAAATTCAAGATAGCGTGATCCCTACGCATAATTGAGAGTGTAAAAACCCGCACTAAACCACGCGATAATGGTCGGATGGTATATATCAGTCCTCAATGATCCTAAGGGTCATAGGTTCGAATCCGTTGCCTTTAGATTATCCTAACGTGTGGCCAGACAACATGGATATCTAATTCTCCTTGCGAGCAACCGGGTCTGGTTGGTGCCGGTGGTCAGGCCCCTAAAAAACTAGTCAATTGGGTTTCAGCCCGCTAGACACCTCCAATCCATAAAAAAAAAACACACTAAGTTTTTTTTTCAACTTTAAACCGAAGTTCTGCAGCATGACTTTTAAATTTGTATCACCAGTGGATTCAAGAGACCTGAAAAATCAAGGAAACACAATTTAAAATAAAACCATCAATCTTGATCGTGTTTCTAATGCATTTTGGTTCTGTTTTCCCATTGACTACTAAATTTTTTCAGAGATTTGAATTTTCCACGTTTTCCAAAGCTCTTCATATTGGCTCTGCACATCTAGAATAGTTTTTTTCTAACATCGTCTCCTATATTGCATCCACATCTATGAAACGAGATTATAGCTTGTAGTTTAGTCTGCAACAAGTGTCCGTAAGTAAAGTTACAAAAACAACAAGTGTCCGTAAGTACTGGTCGAAAGCGGGTTAAATCCACTCGCTTATGTCCGCCGTGAATTGAGTAATTCTTTTAATTCAGAAAATTTAGTACAAAAAACCCGTAATACTACTACCCGCTAAAATTTACGTAACCCACAGAACTGCGGATAATTTTAATTATAATAAAAACAATTATTTATTATATTTTAAAATAATATAAATTAAAATAATATTATTATATATTTATAATTATAAATTACATAAAATAATATAAATATTTATATTTTCAAGATTAAAAAATAAACAAAAATTTATGGGTTAATAAGTTTGATCTAACCGACACTGGTCCTACATAATAATTTTATGAAAAAATTATTAACTTCGAGATACTAATCCAAAATATTCTCTCATATAAACTCTTTCAAAAGTCCTAAAATTAGTTTTCATTGTCTTTCAAAACACAGACAGTTTATTATTAACATTTTTTTTCCCGATAAATACGTTTCATATTAATTAACTTTAGTAAGATTTTAGGAAGTAACTCATTATTGGAAACTTGACAATTAAAAGCGAACCAATTTTTACGTGATCAAATATTATATACAATTTTTGGATTAATCTAACCAATAGCAATATATCAATTTTGTTTAGGTAATTCATAATGTATCAGATTTTACATAATACTTTTCTCATAAATTGTACAAATTTTATGTAACTGATTTTCTCATAAATTATCATAACATAACATAACTTTAAAAATAATACTAATATAAATATATAATAAATAATTGGATATACAATGGTAATTGTGAAATACACATACGAGACCACACACAAAAACAACATATACAACAATCAAACAAAAGAAAGTAAAGGCAAACACATTCGAAGCAAATCTCTCTCTACAGCTAAACACTTAGAACAAATGAAGCATCATAGCAACTATGAATCCGAATCCCAAAACAAGGCTTTTCGGAGAGGAGGAGGAGGCAGTGGAGGAGTCAACCGGAGGAGCTCCTGCGCCGGAAAGATCAGCCGTCGTGCCCGTACCACTAGAAGGGAAGCTCCCGACGGTTTTGGTGGTGGTGCTGCTAGAGCTGGCAGGTGAGCCTGGGAACAACGGCAGAGAAGTCCCGGCTGCAGCCGTTGGAGAAAGTCCCGGTGACTGTGCCGGAAAAAGAGGCAGAGAGGAGGAAGGAAGCGGAGTTGAAGAAGAAGGAGAGAGAGCAGAGACAGGGTTAAGAGGTTGTATTGGTAGAACAGAAGAAGGTGAAGGTGCGTTTAGAGATGGGACAGAGTTTGTAAGAGGTGCGGTTGGGGATGCGTTTGCGGTTGGAATAACGTTTACTTCAAGTTTCATCCCTTGTGTGCAATGTCCAGGCATTCCACAAATGAAGTACCTAAACAAAATTAAGCAAGAATTATGAATATTGCTAAGTATCATATCATATAGTTTTTCGTTTGTACTTCTTCCATATCATTTTAAGTGGTATTTTAAGAATTTTGTTTTATTTTATTTTAAGTAATATTTTTAAAAAAGTTATGTAAAAATTTATAAATTGATATTTTTGATCATTTATATTCTGCAGTATAATTTTTTAATGGTTCAATTAGTTGTAATTATTATTATTTTTAAGTAAACGAAAAAATTGAATAAAAATTTGTAATTTTACAAAAACTTTAAAAACCACTTGTAATTCTAATACAGAGGGAGTATTAACCTTTTTCCAGGAGTAGTGAGAGGAACAATGGAGTTTCCATCAGCGAACGTTATAAGCGGTTTAACCGCTTGACAGCTATCGAACTCCGGTTTGGTGACTTCAACGACGTCGTGGAATGCAGAAGGGTAAGCGAAAACTGTTTGTAGCAAAATAAAAGAGTTTAGATTTTTTGTCTTGTTTATGTTGAAACAAAAGTTTAGCATGGAGATGTGTGATTAATTACCAAGATTATCTCCGACAGCAAATGTTTGTCCTGCAGCCCAAGTTCCAAGATTAGCGCCTACGGTCCAACCACTAGGACCACCAATGGTATGGTCTGTAGCTACTGCTAGACCGATGAGTGTACTTGCGAGGACCAATAATATGATCAGCATTTCTCTGGATGCCATTTTCTTCTCTTTTTTTTTTCTTTTGTGAGGGGAAATCAACAAGAGATTGAAAGATAGATTAAAGAGATGATGATGTTTGGTGCTTAACTTTTGGTGTCAGATGTGTGTATATATAGTGGTTTAAGAAGAAGAAGTGATTGAAAAGGAATCTTTGGTGAGCAGAGTTGGTAAATAATTTAACCTGTGTTTGTATCTGTTGAGAGTTAGTATTTATGTTGGATCAAGTAAAGAACTAATAATGGATCAAGAAAACTTTATTTTATTTAACCTAATCCATAAATAACTAGACAACGTTCTTGGTGCTACACTTGTCCATAGAAAACTAGTTTAGTTGCACCTAAAGCAAGTATGACTGGATGCAAAGCGGTTACTCGCTATTTTAGATGTACTTGATATTTGATTTGCTTTATACGACTAATAAAAATTTAGACTTGTATTTGACTTGTTAAAAATGAGTATTTATTATCTCAAGTATTTGATCAAGAATGAGTTACTTGCAAGTTATTTGTCTCGTTCTATTACTTATTACTTACAAGTACTTATAAATTAGTTACGAGTATTTCAAAGTATTTAAGAATTACTTAGTAAATAATACTCTATTTAAAATAAACACATAAATTTATTTTGTTTACTCTACTAAAAAGAACATAAAAATTATTCTAAACGAAATATATGTGCATATTATAAAGAAGAAGAATAAAAATATGAATAGTTCAATATAAAACTAGAAGCATTGTATATATTTCATGATAATAAAATATTTTCTCAAGGCAAGTAACGGGTAATAACAATCCAAATATCTAAAAATTTAAAAATTTATTAATTGTTTTGTATTTGTAAATATCTAAATTTTACTATTTAATACTCGACTTAATGATGATGAATATTTGAAAAATTATGACGGATACGAAAAAAGTAACAAAATATAAGATGAGTAACGAGTATTTATGTTCAACCCTAATTTAAATAAAAAAATACGATTATTACTATCAAGTAACAAGTATTTATTAGAACATGTAACAAATAGAAAATAATGGAAAAAATAACAAACCAAATAATAGAAAATATAATGATATTTGGTACTTGATTTGGTTTTACAAGTAATGAAATTTACCGACTTATCAATTACTTTCTTAACAATGTCAAATACTTAATTTTTCAAGGCGGATACAAGTCAAATAGCAAGTTTAAGTCGATTAACAAGTAATGATGTTGAACTCTAAAAGCAAGTTCCTTAACTGCTTTTTAAGTGTACAGAGACAAGTAAAGTTTATATTATCCTAGAGAAGTGTAGTATATGAAAGTTATACAAGTTCCTGTATATAAGAAACAAAATCGAACTAATATTTGTTTAAATAAGAAAAGCAATGTCTTTGATTTGGTCAATGGTTTACTTGTTTGTTTTGGTCAACGGTTTGTTTCTTACATTGCTGTTAAATTTGTGTAGTGCTGTAAATAATGATATATTAGGCGATGTTATTATCACTCACAGAAGTTAACGGCTTTGGCAAACAAACGCATGCAAACTGCTTGAGTGATTATTAGCGTTCAGCTGTACGTTGAAACTTGAAACTCATAGAGCTTTCTTGACTTTTGATATATTTTCTGAAAGCTCATGAATTTGAGAAGCCTAATGTGGAGTAAGCTCTATAACTTATGATTTCAGGTGCAGCGGTTGTACTTAAGGAGTTTCAGGATATTGCATTTGCTTACGGTGTCTTAATAAAATAGTCCATGTCAAACTAATTATCTATGTTGCAAGCAAGAGTATTTTAGTCCATGGGATTTCAATTATATTCTCAAAAAATCATTACCAAAGAAAAATAATAAAATAATAGTATACTTATATATAATAAAACTAATTAGATACTTATGCAAAGTTTTAAAATATTAATGTATTATACTATTTTTATATATTTAAATTATTATAATGCTATTATTTTATTATATTTTAAGAATTTCTTTAAAATACTTGGACTAGAAATGTTCTAAGAAACATATATCCAAAAAATATATGCTTTCTCATCTATTTAGACGTTACTCTCAAGATATATGAACTTATAAAAATCTATATCCATTAAACAAAATTAGCATTAACTTTTCTTTGACTGGGAGGAGAAGAAATGTTGTTTTCTATTTTATATAATAAGGTAAGTCTAGAAAAATAGCTTGACTAGAAAGATAGGAGTAGTCAATAAGAAATCTCCTCCACAATTGACTGACATGTTTGTAAATTGTAATGGTAAGTTCAGGATTTTGCATACTAAGCAGTATATAGAGATAGAGATGGCAATCAGAACCCAATCCCGCGGGCCCGACCCAATAAGGCTTGGAGCGGGGCGGGTTTGGTCAGGAAAAATCCAGACCCAATTTTCAGCGGGCTTTGCGGGATGGATCCGCACGGTATTGGGCCAAATGCGGGCTTGAGCCAAGGCGGTATTGCGGGACAAGCCAGAACCGCCACACTTCGTCACTTTTGTCTCTTCCACTGCTCACCGACAAAAAAAAAACAGAGAAAAAAATAAATTCCATAACTTGTATGAGCTTCAATCCACCACGACAAATCATATGCTTCTTTATCTTCGCTCCATACATGTTATTCATCTTCTATTTTTGATCAAGCAATCGTCTTCCTCTCGCCTCCGTTCTGTTTCTCATTTGGTCTCTTCATCGACCAAAAGTATAAAGGATGCGTCTCTTCTCCGATACAGTTCTTCTTCTGATTCATCCATTTCAACAAGAGAAGAGCTTAGGGAAAGGATAAGATTGATAATCCTAAGAAGAATCTCAAGAGGAACACTTGCATGCTTAATCCTACCAACACCATTGCTTGCGTTCAGGT
Source organism: Sinapis alba (assembly GCA_012274485.2). Lineage (NCBI taxonomy): Eukaryota > Viridiplantae > Streptophyta > Magnoliopsida > Brassicales > Brassicaceae > Sinapis > Sinapis alba. The sequence goes on along the minus strand of MU106157.1, from coordinate 60,136 downwards.
TTCAGTTTCTAATCCAAAACTTAAGACTTTCAATCTGTTGTGTGTTTTGTTCAAGTTTGTAACTTGATCTCCTGGTTCTCTCTGTATGAGATTTTTGTTACATCACTGATATTTGATAATACATTTTCGAAAGGGTCAATAAGATGAAAGTAAAATCGTATTTATGCTATTTGAGATATATGTTATAAAGCTGTGAAGTTTGTGAATAAGACACTAATCATCTTTGGTTTTGATTGATGTAAATCATAATTAAATGTTGGAAGAATACACAAAGTACAAAGCGGCTGATCTACAAGTGTGTGTGGAAATTATACAACTTGTATCTGAGCAGAAGAGGAGGTTCTATACAATCTGTAAGAGATAAAGACAAGCAACATAATTAGATGCGTCATCCAAACACGCTTTTGGTCTTGTTTATGGTTGTCCCGCGGGCCAACCCGTTAAGGCTCATGCAATAGGCGGGGCGGGATTGGTTAGCCCTCCTCAAGACCGCATCCCGCACGGGTCCAACCTGCTGAGACCCGCATGAAACTGAGCCCGCGGCGGGGCGGGTCAAACGGGCGCGGGACAACCCATTTGCCATTACTAATAGCATCAATCAAACATTCTTACAAAACTAAACCCGAGACCATATTTGCTGAGCATATCAACAATTACCTATAAATGATAGTTTTCTTATTAAATAAATAACTCAATACTATTACCTTAATGTTTTTATGCATAAATATCCAATATAATTGCCTTAAGGTAGAAGAGAAAGGAAAATATGAAAAATTTATATTTAACATATAATTTTTATTTAAGATGTAATTTATATCTAATGTAATTTCTTTTAGTATTATCTTGCAAATAATTACTTTTTAAATTTGTTTCTCTATTAATAAGAAAACAAAATAATTTAATACTATTTTACAAACGGTTTTGTTCACCCTTAATTTTGTTTTTTGGATTTAAACATTAAATAGTTTATTTTTAAATATTATTATACTTTTAACTTATTTATTTATCTTTCTAATATCACATTTTATAAAGAGAAATGTGATATTTTATTTTAAATGTATTTTTATTATTGCAGGTGCCTATAATTATTTTTACTACAGCAATTAACTAACTATATTTGAATGATAAATTCAAGTACATATAATTTGTATGTAAGTTCTTTTAAAAATTTAAAGTGATTTATATTTAAACAAATTGATATAACATAAATTATGTTTTTCATACAATTAAAAGTAAATATTTTTTTAATGTTTCATCCCGGCCGAGATATTATCGTAGTTTAAAAAGTAAAACGACACTTAAAATAAGAGGGAGTTTAAATTAGGTAAATTGGTCTGGGTAGCCATGAAATAACATATAATTAGGTAACTAACTAAAAAAAACACCCTCAATTATTATTACAATATATACTATATTACCCCTCCTTCCCGGTTAATACGTACACAAACTTCTTCTTCTTCAGTTACCTACCACTATCACCAATTCTTTCAATCGATCATCTTTTTCTGTAAAAAATAATTTTAATTATCTGGATCTCAATCTATCACCATAGCTATTGTTACGAGTTCCTTAATTATTAACTAAATATGTAGTATTCATTTTCATATTTTGTCATCACATCCTTCAAACAACCATTTCGTTGATATCAGTCACCAGTTCTTCTGACGTAACTACGACCACTCTGTAATGTAAGTTCCTTGTTGTACTATGCTATTTGAACAATATATATACAATGTTATTTTGTTGTTACTATTCTATTTTAATAATAATTCATATTATGTACTATGTACATATTTTGATATTAGGTTAGGGTTTATATTTCCTTTTAGGGTTTAATGATTAGTGTTTTTGGGTTTAGTTTATGAAAGATTTGAGTTTGCGTTGGGGTAAGCATTACTTCATTCTTTACAATCTTAGATATTTCAAAATTTGAACAATATGTACTATGCTATTCCGTTTATAACTATTCTGCTTTGATAATGCTTCATATTATGTATTATGTGATATTTTGATATTTGGATTAATGTTTATACTTTCTTTAATGATTTAGTGATTAGTGTTTTGGTTTAGTTTATGGAAAATTTGGATTGATGTTAGGGAAATCATTACCTCATTCACTGCAATCATAAACATTTTAAAATTTGAACAATATGTATTATGATATTTCTTTGTTACTATTATATTTTAATAATGCTTCGTATTATGTATTATTTGCATATTTTTACTATTATATTTTAATAATGCTTCATATTATGTATTATTTGCATATTTTAATATTTGGATTAGGATTTATATTTATTTTTAGGGTTTAGTGATTAGTGTTTTGAGTTTAGTTTATAGAAAGTTTGTGTATATATAAACCATTTCATAATTTCATAAATATGAACTATACTATTTAGCAAGTTCTATTCTATTTATATAATACCACTATGGTTACGTAGATGTTGTAACTACCACCACTCTAACAACACTTTTTCTTTTAGTTTTCATTCAAATCAAATAACAGATGCAACCGTCAACTAGCTTAAGAAAAAGAGAAAATCGGAAAAAATAGGAGAAAATGCTAAGAGATCTAATGTCAACATCAATGTCGTATTCTTAATTTTGTTCTCAAAATTGGCTATTACACCAATTAACCCTTTAAATTATATGATGTGTCGTTTTGTTTGGAACTGATTTTTGTTCGTACAAAAAATCACTGTAGTGTGACTAGTTAGCACTTTGCTCGCTGAGAAGACCAAAAATTGAATAGTGATCCTATTGGCTTCCCATCCATCATCGTATCGTAGATCCATGAGATCGTCAGCGAGAAAGCTTCTCTCGCATTCTCTTCGGAGAAACCGCGTCGCTGGATCTCCGTTTCCGGCTTCAACCTCATGCGACTCTCAGAAGAAGATGTTGAATTCCACGGCAGATGAAAACTCCGATCAGAATTCGATCGACGCTGGATCTTCCATGCGGAAACCAATCAGCCTCTGGCCTGGAATGTATCATTCTCCCGTCACCAATGCGCTTTGGGAAGCTAGGCGCAACATGTTCGAAACCACCCCACCCGGAGAGAACGCTTCTTCGCAATCGGAGTTAACCGCCAAGACTCCCTCGCGGAGCCGCACCTCCATCGTCTACAAGTTCTCTTCCGATTTCGTGCTCCGTGAGCAGTACAGGAACCCTTGGAACGAGATTCGTACTGGTAAATTGGTTGAAGATCTCGACGCGCTTGCTGGAACCATTTCCTTTAAGGTTTTCTTACTCTCTTGTAGAATCACTAACTACTAGGCATCGCATAAGATACATTTATGGATTGGCGTAGTGATGATGAGTTTCTTGTTGTTCTTGAGTTGTGTTTAACATCTCTCCATGTGTTAGCATTGTAGCAGCGGTGATGGGAGTGCGAGATCAATGATCTTGGTGACGGCTTCTGTGGATAGGATTATCATGAAAAGACCTATTCGTGTTGATGCTGACCTTAGTATAGTTGGCGCTGTTACATGGGTTGGGAGATCATCCATGGAGATGCTATTACAAGTACTCCAAACTCAAGGTATATCAGTTTCTAATCATCTTGCTCAGGTTCCTCAGAATCTTCTTTCTTTTGTCTCTAATGACTTTTACTCACTCAACGAGCATGGTAAGATACATAGATGATAGACACTCGGATTGTTTGTATTTCATTTTGCTAGTAAGATGAGTAAAAGAAACAGACTGGATTCGAATTTAGAAGGGTTATGCTCTGTTTCATGATTTCAACTGATTGAATTCGAAGTTAGAAGGGTTGTGTTATTTCATGCTTGAACTGGTAAATGAGGTGGTAGAAGTTGCACATAGTTGAAACTTGAAAAAAGAACAGTTGAAGCAAGTTTTGAGATTTGATTTGCGTATTTCCATTTTTTTCTGAGCTTTCGTTGATAGACATATTCTGTAACAACATGTCCCTCATTGGAACAGAACATACTTTCATTCAGTAACATCTCTGTATTGAGTATTCACGCAATGAAACTGACATCTCTTGTTGAGTAATGGTTCTCTGTTTCCTTTCAAGCTTCGACAATCTCCTCGAATTATCATTTCCCATCTCATTAAAACGACTTGTTGCTTTTCTGAATATTCTAACAGCAAGATTTTGCAGATGCCAACCACCCCTCTGAATCAGTTGCTCTTGAAGCAAACTTTACATTCGTGGCTCGGGATGCCAAGACAGGCAAGTCAACTCCAATTAACCCAGTCACGCCAGAGACTGAACATGAAAAAATGCTCTGGAAAGAAGCAGAAGAGAGGAACAAACTACGGAAACAAAAGAGAGCACAAGGTAAAGAAGAGCAAGAGAAGTTGAAGGACTTGGAGAGGCTAAATGATTTATTGGCAGAAGGACGAGTATTTCTGGACATGCCAGCTCTTGCAGATAGGGACAGCATCCTAATTAAGGATACATCCCATGAGAACTCGTTGGTTTGTCAGCCACAGCAACGGAATATTCATGGTAGAATATTTGGAGGCTTCTTGATGCGCAAAGCTTTTGAGCTGGCCTTCTCCAATGCTTACACTTTCGCTGGTGTCTCGCCACGTTTTCTTGAAGTTGACCGTGTCGATTTTATCAAACCTGTGAGTATCCATTTCATTCTGTGAAAAGAGAAGAAAAAAACATAGTGTCATCGATTGAGAGGGGGTGTTTTTTCCCTGGTGGTGCAGGTGGATGTTGGAAACTTCCTTCGTTTCAAATCACGCGTACTGTACACGGAAGCTAACAGTTCAGCGGAACCGCTAATAAACATAGAGGTTGTAGCTCATGTCACAAGTCCAGAGCTCAGATCTAGCGAAGTAAGTTTAATAAATAAAAAATGAGTTATGCACATTAGGGATGGTTTTAAAATAACAATGCGAGGGTGATGTGATTTGTGTGTGGTAGGTCTCGAACAGATTCTACTTCACATTCAGTGTGAGACCTGAAGCAATGAAAGATGGATTGAAGATAAGGAATGTGGTTCCAGGAACGGAAGAAGAAGCTAGAATGGTGATTGAGCGGATGGACGCAGAGAGACCCATCTCATAGCCTTGAGCTCCTCCCCTCATTGATCCGAATAAGAAGTTTATCTCCTTATTTCTTTTTTGCAGAGGAGATTCATGTGATCACTCTCTCCCTTTGCTTTTCAACTTGCACTTACTTAGTCTATGAAAATGATTACTTGAGAAAGATATATTCAAACTCAACACTCATGTGATGTTTATTGATACTTTCTGTAAGAAAAAGCTTCCCATCGTTTTCTAAAACGTTTTAAAATAAACCAATAAACTTTACTTTTTTTTTTAGTGCACATAACCAAATCAAATAAAGTCGCCTTCAAAGTAAGTAATTTTAGTTATTAACTTAGTCTAGTTTGTAATCACTCACCTTGCCTTGTTTCTCCGATGGCTTTATAGAAGTAGAGAGATCGATGGAAAACAATGGAACCCAAAGTCTCACACTTCTCAATCTGCCTTGTTCACTTCTGTGAAGGTCGGAATCAGAAGAACTGAGAAAGAAAGAAAGAAAGATGGAGCGGAGAGAAGAGGAGCAACAAAAGCGCGACGATTCCAGATTCAATCAAACTCTCAAGAACGTCCAGGGGTAATCCATCTATCAATCAATCAATCAATCGACTTTCAATGTTTTCTCCGCCCAGATCTCGCATTTCCTTTAGATCTACTGATTGAATCACGATACGAGTTTGCTGATTAGTTTCGTTTTTAGATTTCTGAAAGGAAGGAGTATACCTGGTAAGGTATTGTTGACTAGGAGACCGGATCCTCCTCCTGAACCCATCTCTCCCACATATCACCGGAGCTTGTCCGAGAATGACGCTGGAAGAAACGATCGTTTCGAGAATTCTCCCGTCGAGGTAAAAAAAATGATTTACTCTTTTTTTTTGAGTTTTCCTCTTCTCTTCTCCTCTCTTCACGGGGAAAGTTGAAAACTTTATGGCAGGTGGAAGATGATCATAGTTCAAGCAAGAAACAACATGATAATACATACGCCGGTAAGCTACGATCGAACTCCTCAAGTGGGGAACAGCTTGCCAAACAAGTTCATAACCTCAAAATTGGTGTTAGATCAAGTGACTATGCCAGAGTTATGAAGTTCAACAAAGTTCTTTCCGAAACTACTGTCATTTTAGGTACACCCCCTCTGCTGCTTTGCCTTCCTTTTTTTATGTACAGATTCTGTTCAAGCCTCCGTGTTGTTCAAGCTACATAGCTCAATGAAAGCCTCCGTTTTTTTCCTCTAATATTTGGTTAATTTTAATTCCATCTTCTTACCTGTAGAGAAGCTGCGTGAACTAGCGTGGAGTGGTGTCCCCCACTATATGCGCCCTGATGTCTGGCGCCTTCTCTTGGTACTACGCTCTATCACTTTATATTTAAGCATACTCACTTAGTATCAAACTTTTACTCCTATTTACTTTGCAATATCTTGTTCCTTTTTTTTTTCTTTCTCAATAACAGTTTCAAATTACTATACCGATCATCATCATATCTTTTGTAATAAATATATGTGTTTAGCTTATTTCAGTCACATAATTTTATCCAATCATTATGTAGCAACAATATTGTTTTTTTCTGATTTTTTTTTTTACTATTTTTAAATTTAAATATAAACTGACAACAGGGATATGCACCACCTAATTCAGATAGAAGGGAGGCTGTTCTGAGAAGAAAACGTCTTGAATACCTTGAATCTGTTGGCCAATTCTATGACCTTCCTGATTCCGAACGTTCTGATGATGAGATCAATATGCTTCGCCAGGTTTTTCCTTCGTTGTCTCAGTGCAAGCTTATCTGACAGATTTTTTTCATAAGTCTCTTAGCAAATTGTATTCTTTTCCAGATCGCTGTTGACTGTCCAAGGACTGTACCAGACGTCAGTTTCTTTCAACAAGCACAAGTGCAGAAATCATTAGAGCGTATTCTCTACACATGGTGAGTTATAGAGTCCAGGCTGTGATTGAAAATTGTTGCTCCTGTCAACTTAACAATCAGTTGGAAAAAAAGCTAAATTTTTATTTGCTGAGTTTGCAGGGCCATTAGGCATCCAGCGAGTGGATATGTCCAGGGGATAAATGATCTGGTCACTCCCTTTCTAGTTATATTCTTGTCAGAATATTTAGAAGGTGACGTAGACAGTTGGTCAATGTCCGATCTATCTGCTGCAAAAGTCTCAGATGTAGAGGCGGATTGTTACTGGTGCTTAACAAAGCTACTTGATGGTATGCAAGATCATTACACATTTGCGCAACCTGGAATCCAGAGGCTTGTGTTTAAGCTAAAGGAATTAGTCAGGCGTATTGATGGTAAGGTTCCTGCTCTGCTTAATCTTATAATTGGATGTGTCTTTGGTGATTTTAGCAGAACAACTCATGACATGCATATGCCCCCTCCCTTAAAAGCATGTCATTGGGTCATTTTCATCTTGTTTACCCATGAGGTCGGAGGTCCTTAATCTACATTATCTGCGTCACAGTTCTGCCTATCTACATGCATCATGCATGTCATGTCACCTTTTGATGAGTTGATGTCATTTAGTGATAAGATCTAGTTTCTGCTAATTGGCTTGTCATGATCCTACCATACTGCATTTGCTAATGCAATAATTCATAAATACACACATAGCTTACAGTTTAGGCCTGAAATTTTGGTAAAGGATGTAGAGCTAACATTTTTCTCAAATCACATCGCTTTGTTTATGTACTAGAACCTGTTGCAAGACACATGGAAGAACAAGGATTAGAGTTTCTTCAGTTTGCTTTCCGATGGTATAACTGTCTTCTGATACGTGAGGTTAGACACCATTTTACCTCCTATTGATATACACCATCGTTTCTCAGACCCCGCAAAGTTTTTGTTTGTTTGTTATGAAACCTGACAAACAAAACCCTTTGAGCTTTGTAGATCCCGTTCAGTCTCATCAACCGCCTATGGGACACATATCTTGCCGAAGGAGATGCATTGCCGGACTTCCTGGTGTATATATATGCCAGCTTTCTCTTGACGGTAAGAAAAAAAAACTGAAAGAAAGAGTCTTCATTCATGGTCCACTTTGGAGGTGTTTGTTCTTTTAAATTAAGAGAAGAACTGAATACAAGTTGTGTGGTGTGAACAATGCAGTGGTCAGACGAGCTGAAGAAGCTGGACTTTCAAGAGATGGTAATGTTCCTGCAACACTTGCCGACACAAACGTGGACAGACCAAGAACTGGAAATGGTTCTGTCAAGAGCTTACATGTGGCACAGTATGTTCAACAATTCCCCAAACCATCTGGCTAGCTGAGTGACTTTTTCCTCGATTATGATGTTTGTTCTTTCTTGGTTTATATTATATGTTGTTCTTGTCGAAATCAGCTTTGGTCTTTTTATTTTATTTTTCGTTTAAAATGGTACATGCTAAAACATTCGTGTTCCTGTTGAATCTGTCACCAGAATGTGTTTTTGTAATATTTGTAGCCTGCCTGCCTCTTTTTACTCTTTCAGTTTACTTTTGAGTATTTGGTTTTCATGTAAATTTCAACTTACCTCTAGAGATGGGGGTATATGAATCTTACACTGTATCCATGCCCACCCGATGTTGCATTCACCCACCCGGTCCGATTGTTTTCGGGCGAGTAATTGTTGCTTTCGTACAAATAAAGATAAGCTTTATCTAATAGATAAAGCTTAGAATATTATTAATCAAACCCAAAACAGAGGATGTGGACATAAGCAACATTTTCAACAGCAAAAATGACGACTAGTTTTAGAAGAAGGATGATGGTCTCTTTGTCTTTGGATTCCTAAGCATTAATAATACAAATCTTAAAGTCAACATCAATCAGATTTATGTCGATTATTTGCAAATCTTTTTATCATCAAACTCTGTTGCATAAGCATTTTTTTATATATCAACAAATAACTAATTTATATTTACGTTATAGCATTTCTATAGTAATTTTTTTATATACATGATTAATTTTTTTTTTTGGAAAAGTAAGAAGAAAAGAAAAAAAGATTAATGATGGATTTTGATAATAATGAGTCATCACTTTTTAAGACCATGCCTAATTACGGTAAAATGAAAAAAAAAAACAGGAGTGAAGGGAAGAAGAGGTTAAGAGAGAAAGGTAAAGGAAGTCCCTTTTTGCTTTCCCTTTTGTGTGTGTGTGGTTTCATTCCTCTCTCTCTCTCTCTCTCTCTCTCTCAGTCTTCTTCCCCTTCTGCTAACGAACGCTCTTCTTCATCTCTGTAATCGATTTATCTCTCTCAGAATCCGAATTACAGTCTCAAGCTCCCTTAGCTCCTCCACAGTCGGAAACAATGGTTTGATTTTGCGGGGGGAGGATGGTTAAGTTCTCAGGTATATTCACTTGTCTTCTTCTTCTAGCTATCCCTTTCTCTTATTAGGGACTGTAATCATTTCCAATTCGAGAGGGGTTCCGTGACACGAGTCTCTCTAATCGTAGTCTCTGCGTTTTCAACCTTTGGAGTGTTGAATGATTCTGCCTTTGTTTGTTCTTTGCAGAAGATAAAGTTTGAACCTTTCTTGTTCCTTATGGTGGATCCGATCTATCTATGTATATGCTCACTCTTGAATACAAAAAAAAAGTATATGGGTTGTTAGATGCCACCATTATTTGGTTGATGAACGCACACAAGTTTTTATATTGTCTTTTAAATGTGGCGGCTTTGATTCTTTATGTCAAGTAAGAAATACCCAATTTTTTTCCTTAGTTTCATCATAAGAGGCACATAGACTGATGTGGTTGGCAAGATAATGGAGTTTATAGATAAGACAGAAGATTCACAAACCAATCTTACTTCCTGTGTAGTAGATGTCTATTTATCTCGAGAAGCTGTTTCTTATTTCTCTCGAATGGGTTTGTTGGAAGTTACTAACTTTCTTCTTGGGTTCTTCTCAAGGTTGTTGTAGGAGTTTTTTTGCCAGCAGCCTTGGTACTAACTGACTACCGTGTTGTGCCTTTGTTGAAACTGAATAACTCTCCAGGGCTAGATAATCTATGGGCTCTTTAGAGACTGTTTCTTGGCTTAAGGGTAAGTTTAGTTATGGTTTTTTTCTTTCTTGGTGATGTTTAGCTCTAGTTCATGTTTTTTTGTATACAAAAAAATGCAGTTTTGGTTGTGATTTATTTCCTGGAGTGCATGCATAGATAATGTTGTTTGTTAACTGATAGCTTGCTTCTCTTACCAGGCTGTTTGGTTCATCCCTTCTTGTTATTTATTATCTGGTTATCGAGCTTCCAAGATGTAGTAGCTGCTGGGCATTATAAGGTTAATGAGCATACTAGCAAATCCACTACCGCTGAGTTAGCAAATCCACCTGGTATTGGAGTCTCCGGTCCCATTCAAGTTTCTCCATCTGTCATCCCCAAATACACATCCCCTGCTCTACCTTGGACACCACCAATGTACCCTACTTTCCCTGACACATATGAACCTAAGCTAACCGGGAAATGCACCGCAGACTTTCAAGCAATCTCAACTGTTATCGATACAGCAGCCTCCGATTGTTCCCAACCGTTCGCTGCGCTTGTTGGAAACGTGATATGCTGTCCACAGTTCGTTAGCTTACTACATATTTTCCAAGGACAGCATGACGTGAAGTCAGATAAGTTGGTTCTGCCTGATGCGGTTGCTACAGATTGTTTTTCAGATATCGTTAGCATCCTCGTCAGCAAAAGAGCCAACATGACAATACCTGCACTTTGCTCTGTAACGTCTTCGAATCTTACTGGAGGTTCTTGTCCTGTGCAAGATGTCACAACGTTCGAGAAAGTTGTCAACAGTAGCAAATTACTGGATGCATGTCGCACCGTTGATCCTCTTAAGGAGTGTTGCAGACCAGTTTGCCAAGGTGCGATTATGGAAGCTTCGCTTATAATCTCTGGACACCAAACGACAGTTAGTGGTGGTGATAACAATGTCAACGCACTTAACGACTGCAAAAACGTGGTGTTTTCGTATATTGCAAGGAAGCTTCCAGCAGACAAAGCCAACACTGCGTTTAGGATATTGTCGTCCTGCAAAGTTAACAAAGGTAATGAACCGTATCTACTCTACCTTGCTCATCTCTCTCTCTCTCTCTCTCTCGTGTGTATGTATGGTTTTTGATGTGTACGTTGTGGGTTGCATACAGCTTGCCCCTTGGAGTTTAAGGAGCCAACAGAAGTGATCAAGGCTTGCCGTAATGTGGCTGCTCCAAGCCCTTCTTGCTGTAGCTCGTTGAATGCGTATATTTCTGGGGTACGGAACCAGATGCTGATAACAAACAAGCAGGCCATAGTGTGTGCAACAGTCTTCGGTTCGATGCTACGGAAAGGTGGTGTCATGACAAATGTATACGAGCTTTGTGATGTCGATCTCAAAGATTTCAGTGTACAAGGTAAAGTATGCTTGTTTTTAGACTCTCCAAATAAACTGTACTTGTTCTTTTTTCCCTCTCCCCTGACATTATCTCTCTCTCTTGTACTGTTTTCTTGGGTATGCTTTTGGTGGGGATAAGCAGCATATGGAATGCAACAAGGTTTGCATCAACTTAATCTCATAATCCAAAAAATTGTTTGTTTGGCAACATAAGAATTAAAAGTGTCTAACTGTGAATGTGAATATATAGGATGTCTACTGAGAAGCTATCCAGCAGACTTGATATTTGATAACACGACAGGGTACAGTTTTACATGTGATTTGACGGATAACATAGCTGCGCCATGGCCATCTTCATCGTCAATGTCTTCTTTGTCACTCTGTGCTCCTGGTAAACGTTGATTGCTCTTATAGCTAGATCATTGTCTTGAGGTTCCAGATTTGTGTTTCTTCTGATTCAGTTTTACTTTTAAATGAATATGCAGAGATGTCATTACCTGCCTTGCCAACATCTCAGACTCTTAGAAATCACGGTATGCTTTAGTTTCCTTGCCAATGTAAAAACTCTAGTCTTACAAGACTCAAAACGACCTGCGTTGTGTTTGCAGGGTTTCGCGGAAGTGGTGGTGCGTTTGAAGCGTTGCGTCTCATTATCATTTTGGTGATTATGTTGTATGGTGTTGTTAGACATTAAAAATGAGAATTTTTTTTTAAATATAAATTTGTTTTGGTAGGACTGTATGGATGGGCAGGCAAGCTCATATTGTATTTCTTCTTGTGTATATGTTTTGTTGGTAACAACAGAGGGTAATGTAGTAATATGTTTTCTCAGTCTCTCTCTCTCATGTATATCATTTTTCTTCTCCTTCCTTGTTATGAGTTTGGTTAATTTGTTTACTGATACTAGGAATGATATAGGGCCTGGGCATATAAAATGGAACCGATATTTACAAATAACTTAACGTTTTCCCTTTTATTTTTGAATTTGGAAAACCCAAAGCAGACTATATGAATACTTGAATATCTATAATATAGTTTACATATCTTAAAATTTTATTTATATTTTGTTTTAAAGATTATTAAATATTACTTATTTTGTTTTAAAGATTATTAAAATATTTTTAAATTATCAGAATACTTGAAAATCCGAATTATCAAAAAAATAATAATTATCTGATATATTTAAATGTCTTCAAGTTATTTAATATTTAATAAAAACTGAAAAATCTAAATTTTTATCTGAAATATCTAAAATTATCTCAAAAATCATATTTGAGAACTGAATTAAAACCAAAACTTTATTATTATTTACCAAACTGAATTAAAATCGAATCGAACCGAACACCCTAATTGATACCTCAAGTCAGGATGACAGTGTCTAAAGCCAAAAAGATTAGGTAGGAATAGAATAGATAGGGAAGTGAAAACTGATAAAACCAAAATTCAATCTAAATTAAACCGTAAATCAAACCGGACGGTTCTGAAATTACGAGTTATCCTTTAGACCCCTCCTCCTTCGTTTTCTTCTTCCTCCCTCGTTTCAGACCTCTGAGTTACTCTCTCGACACCAGGCAGGTAATCTGTCTCTCTCTCAAGTGACCATGCGAAGTCTGTTCTGTACAAAATTCTAGCGAACTTCTGTTTAACTTTTCAAATTCTGAATACTCCTTTTCGGAAGAGAAGCTTTTTTTTTTTTTGGAATCTTAAGTAATGTGTTATTATTCCTATTAGAACTCGTACAAGGGAGCCAAAGAAGCAAACTGTAGTAATCAACTCATAGCTTCTTCTGGATGATAATGCAGACAATCATCCACAACCTCCCGTTCTGTAGCTTTAACTCTATCGTAAAGCCCTTCTTCTTTGCTTTACTTTGTCTTGCTTTCAGAATGTGTTCTAAACGTTTTGCGTTTCATTTTCAGATAATAGAACGGAAACAAACACTTCAACCTTCTTCTTTTGTAACTCTTCCTCCAACTTTTTCAGTGCAGCAACCAAGATTCTGTACAAGGTCAAGTTTCTGCCTTTCTTTGTCCATTATATAACATAAAGAGTAGAAGCATGAGCTTGTTCAAGAACAAAACGATATTAGACAAAGTCTTAGTCTTGTGTAGTATTCACTAGTGAAAGGTAATAGTGAGTTATAGATACATGTGTTAGGGCCGTGTTGTTTTACTCTCGTTTCTTGCTTGCTTAATTTATGTTTTTATTCTTTACACTTTTACAGAGCAACGAATAAACAGTTCGTCGCAGTTTGTGCAGCACCATCAGGTTCTTGACACTTTTAAAGAGTATTTTCTCTCCTTGCTGCTGTTGTTTTCTTAGCTTCTTCTTTTCCATGTAAATGTGTTTCTATTTCGCAGATGTTGAGACTTCTTCTAAGGATGAATCAGTTTTGATTACGACTGCGGAGACTGGAAACAGCAACGAAGTTAAGGTATTCTATTCTTTGATGTTTCTGCCGCAAAGAAGCATGATACTGGTGTCAAGAATGAGTTATGATATTCAATAAGCGTCTTGAGACTTTTTTTGCTTTCCACCTTATGTTTCCTACTGGCTGAGTGCAGGTGCATGTTGAAGTGTCCGGAGAGAAGACTCAAACAGTATTCAATACTGTATTTGAGAAAATGGTTGCTGCAGCTCAGCCAATCCCGGGCTTCCGAAGAGTTAAAGGAGGTACGACGTCACATATATTGCATAAGCTACGAGAAGATAAGCGTGATTTCTTAAGTTGGCATTTTCAACCAATGCTTTATTTATTGTGGATTGATCATCATACGCTTAGGAACATGTATTGGTGTTTGTACCTTACTCTCAGAGTGCAAATTGTTTGATTCTTTTTAGTGTTAGATTTCATGTTTCTTTCACCTCTCTGCAACTTTGTAATTTCGTTATTGGCTTTAGAAAGATTTGACTAAATAGGGTGGACATTTAAGTTACTTCCGTTAACAATGCTCATAGATTACACAAGGTTCTGGAAGTTTCTCTTGTATTTGTAGTTAATATGATTTGCTGCTGATGACTAGTAGCTAATTCATTTGATGGCTTCTCTAATGTTTTTCCCATTCCTGTTTTCTTTTCTTTTCTGCTCTCGTCTACATCAACCTTGGAACTCCAGGGAAGACCCCAAATGTAAGTTTTTTTTTTTACTTTATTGTATTTTAGAGAACCCATTATTTTAGGATTAAGGTAAAATAACCTCACCCATCCAGCGGTTTGGCGATGAGGCCTGTCACCTGTGTTTGTTTTTATCCTATGCAATTGGATTTTTCAGGAAGAAATCATGCATGCACTGTAATGATACTCTTTAGCTTCAGAGTTATTGCAATATGCTGATAAAATTACTTTAAATACATTCATTGAGCTGTTCTTTGGCCTGTGCGTAAGTGTCCATTTTCTTATATTTGCAGATACCCAGAGAGATTTTGTTAGAGATCCTTGGATATTCTAAAGTCTATAGACAGGTGATAAAGACATTAATCAATTCTGCTATCGAAGACTATGTTAAACAGGTATTTTATTAGCTCAAGCTTCTCACTAGATTCTATTTCAGATGGCAACGTTCTAAATTTAATAAATAGAATCCTTGTCTAAAAGTTTATCGGCTATGTGCTTACTGTTGGTTAAATGTCAAAGATGATCCTAAAGAAACACACTAGATCTAATGCTTTCTGAGAGTTGAACTGAACCTGTTAAGTAAGGTCTTAGTTTGAAGGCTCGCGTTCCTTGGAATGTAAATACGTGAATAGATCACCCTTTAAGTCAGATTTAGCTACTAGGAATGGAACCAGCGTCAGAAGCCTTAGTTTGATTTTGTAAAACCAATCGGAATCAACCAGTAAATCATATTGTTGTGGCTGGAGTTCAAATTGGTTTTGCTTTTTGTTGTTGATGCTCTCGTAGGAAGACCTAAAGGTTGGCAAAGAGTTGTCTGTTGAGCAAAGCTATGAAGATCTTGAAGAAACATTTGAACCAGGCGAAAGTTTCAGTTTTGATGCTACTATAAAGCTTCAAGAAGTGAGCTGAACGAATGTGTTGAACCCTAGGTACTTATCAATGTGATTTGTCTTTCTACCTTGTATGGTAACAATTCTTGTTGAGTAGGAAAGGATAATCTCATTTGGATTGAGGTTGTGGCAATAAAGTTTGAAACTTCAGTTATATATAGTCTCTGAACTCTTCAGTGGGATGATGATTGGTATGTTCTCCAAAAAAAAAAAATAAGGTAGCCACATAGATAGATAACTAAAAAATGAATACTAAATGTCTTTAACTAACTCCTAACATTTCCCTATTATTACAAACACAATCTCTCCCTTTGTGCTTCTAAATGTCACTCTACCATTGAAATCTCATTCTGTAAGGTAGTAATCCCCTCGTTCTTGTCCTTCATGTGTGCTTGAAAGAATCACTTTCCATTTTTGGATCCGCTTTCTTCACCATATGATTCTGCAATGACTGCTGGTACAGTATCTGTATGCCTCTGCAGATTATTCTATTGGGTCTCCTCTGACCATCACTAGTCTCAGGCCTGGAAGCTTCCAGCATTCTTGAGTGTGCTTCTTCCAGTAAGTTGATGCAGCTTCCGGAAATGTGTACTCTTTCTCAAATGCCTGTTGGAACTTTCTCGCTGGTCTCATCAGTTGTTGAGTTGCCGAACGTTTCTATATTCTCAAGAACTCCCATGCTAGCGAGGATTTCTTCTCTTGGCTCATCTGGATACTTTACTCTGTAGTACTCTAACTCCATCTCAAGATCTTGTATTTCTTTTTCCCTATCAGCCAAGACATCGTTTGCTCTCTCAAGTGCATCAACGTCGTGCTCAGCTTGCTCATCCATCATTCTCAGATACTGTAAAGCTTCCATATGGAGAGCTGCTTTCTCCTCTTGCAACCGTGTGATCATCGCCATTGCTTGATTTGCAGCTATAGCTGAGGCATTTCTTTCTTCCTCTAATTCTTTGCTCACATCTCTTAGGCTTTTCCTGTCATGCTCTAGTTGTTGCTTTAACAGATTAACTAGACTTTCTCCTTCAATATCACTGCTAATGCTTACAAAGGATTCTACAGAAGCAGACTGCTTTAGTTCCGGTGTTTCATTTGAAGTATTTTGAGTCTCTGTTGCCTTGGAGGAATCTTTATCATCGCTATGTTCTAGTGAGGATCCTTCGTTGGAGTTTTTTGGTGACGTCAGTGGATCTGTCTCTCCATGCTGTTCTTTACCAGTGTGTTCTTCTGAGACAGAACCAGTCGCATTGATTGATGTCAAAGGTTCGGAGTCTCCATTATCCACATCCTCTTCTTCATGAATGGAATGGGATTTGGCAACCGAATAGCCTTTACTTCCGTCTTCTTCCTCACTTGATTGTTCTACAGCAAATGAACCAGATACATCCTTTGATGTTGACGGCTCAGAATGTGCATTGACCTCAGCTTCTTCTTCTTCTTCTTCTTCTTCATTACTGAAGTATTCTTCTGCAACATTGTTTTCATTAACCTCACTTGACTCTTCATCACTGATAGTCAAAGGCTTGAGATCTCCTTCAACACCGTTCTCCTCATCACTACAAGGCTCATCTGCCAGAGAAACTGGCATATCATTGGTTGTCAAAGGCTTGAAATCTCCTTCAACTCCATTCTCCTCATCACTAGATGGTTCATCTGCAACAGAAACAGGCACGTCTGTGTGTTCAGACACTTTTTGATCCACAGCTGCCTCAGATGCTTCTATCTCTACAGCTGAGTCTGCAGAATTGTCGTCTGCTTGAATCTGGATTTCGCGAGAGGTACTATTTTCTCCAGAAGGGCTCAAGAATTCCCCACCAGAAGGAGATGAGCTGCCACTTACCCCAGCTTCATTTTCTGCAAGAAATAACGTCAAATTAAGGAAAATGCATAGACTTTTGACTCAAGTGTTCATGACTTAAACGTACCGCTCTGTGCTGCTGCTCTTCCTGCACTTTCCTCTTGAGGTGAATCTAATGAGAATGGACGAGCTTCACTCATAGTTATAAGCTCAGAGAGTACAGCTGGATCATCCCCTGCTTCAATAGGTTCTTGTTGTTGTTGTTGCTGAGTCTTATCTACAAGCTTATGCTCAGGCATGAAAGATTCAACGTTATTATAATCTTTTGCATTAATGTTCTTATCCTCGTTGTCTTGCAAATAAGGCTGTTTACGCTTCAACATCTTCTTGTCATCAAACGATTGCCGAGACCGAGACTTGCGAACACGTCTCTCAGATGGCTCACCACTGAAGTCTATTGTCTGGAAGAACGCATCATCATCTGTAAACAAGAACTCTGATTCAGACTCCGAATGAATCTTCAGCTCTGCATACCCCACGTGAACCATACCATCGCTGCGGCTTCCAGCGTCTACATACTCACCACCACTTGTTGCCGCAGCCTTATGGTTTCTCATCTTCTTTAAACTTCCAACGCTTCCTCTTCGTGTAAGATGCCTTGGAGCAGGAATGTTAGGTTTAGCTGCAGAGTTTCTTCCCCTAGAGCCTAACTTAATCAGTCTCTGTGTATGGTGCCTTGTCCTCCACGGTTTATTGCAACAAGAACATGATCTAGGATAAGCAAAATGGCTTGTGGAGAGCAGATCATACCCTAGCTTCCCTAGAAGCAATCTGTTCATGTTTGGATTCGGACCGGTTGTTTTGGTGAAGGACAAGAGACAATCATCGCACATTCCTCGACAGTCTGCGAGGTTGTTGTCGTGATTCAGACATGACATGTAAGATGAAACCTCTGATCTGTGGTTTTGGCAGAGCAGGAGTCTCCAGTGTAGAGGATGAAGAAGCTTGGAACAGAGGAAACATGGCATCTGCAATCTGCAGTAGCGTGCGAACCAGACGAGGAGATAGGAGAGAAGAGCGTCGATGAGCATGAGGAATATGAGGAACCATTCGCAGGCTGCGTATGTTAGCACAGGAGCTAAACCGAGTAGGACGTTTTGATGATCATATATGACATTTGAATCCATCTTTCAGAATGGTGATGGTGAATGATGATGATCCTGAAGAACATTGAAACTCATTATCTCAGAATCTTGTGTCAGATTTGCATTTTGTTGTGTGCATGGAAAGCAAAAACGAGAAGGATCTTGAAACTTGAAAGTGAAAACTTGGCCTTACCTGGGAAATGGAGATTGGTTTGGTCAAAGAGAGAAGAGGTGAAACCTGAAAAAATTGAGGACTTCACCTTGTTCTGCGCTAAAATCAAACAAAACTTGTTCAACGATTTGTTTTGGGGTTTGCCTAAATTAGTGTAACTCTCTTCTCCCACCTTTTTTTACTTCATATATAACATAAAATAAAAGTAAAATTTCCTAGATTGGTTTAGCTAACCAACCATTTTTTTGGTTGATAAAATGGCCTACCCGATTATATAGAATTACCATAAATTTTAGAACTTTTTTAAAAATATCTTCTTTTTAAAAAATATATATATGATTAATAATGAAGGAGTTTTGTTCCACATAAAGTTGATAATTCCACGTCATCACTTCATAATTTCAAATTCTAACACACTAATACTTTATTTTGTTAATTTTAGATTGTTCATTTAATATTTTTTTGTGTTATCTAGGTTTTATTGTTCATAAGAAAAAAGATGGAATGATTTCGCATGATACCACATAATCATTTCATAACTTCAAGGTGTGATACATCATTATTTTATTTTATTAATTTTAAACTGTTTTATTAAAAAAAAATGTTCATTTGATTAATTATGTGGTGTTATTTAGATTTTAATACTCATAATATAATAGTTTTGATAATTAGAATTTGATAAGATATTTTGGTATTACGCATATATTATATTGTTTTTTCCGTTCCACAAAAATAAATATTTTAAAAAACAAAATTATTTTATAACATTAAATAAATCAAAATATTTTATTGCTATACATTAATCATTTCATAATATGTGAAAAAACTAAAAATTCTATCATTGTAAAAGGAGAGAGTATTATTATTTTTTTTTAAAGTAATAGTATTTAGATTTACCAAATTTAATTATATAGTTTAAGCGAATATTTATTTTCAATAATAATACATATATCTTTGAATTATTATTGAATTAACATATTACTATTATTTAAATGATTAGCTATAAGTTACTTCATAATTTCAATTGTAATACGTCATTACCTTAATTGTTTTGTTAATTTTAAATTGTTTTATTAAATTTAAATTGTTAGAAACGAATAACATATCTTGTCATAATGCCACATCATCATTTCTTGACTACAATTGTGTCATATCATTGTTTTTCTTATCACTATGTAACTTTGATTCATTCTTTTAGTACTCTAGCTCAATTATTTTAATCTTCCTGTTTTTTTCTCAACATACGATCGTTCCTCAACATACGAAAATATTTTAAACTTTTTCGCATGCATCACTATTTACCGGAAATATGTAAGATATCCAGTAGCAGTGACAAACAACTAATCATCTTAAGAGTATATATATTTATATATCTTATGTTATATAGTCTCGAGTTAAGGAGTTTCTAAACCTTTCAGAAACACAACATATTACATGGACAATAAGGTATGGCTACACAAAACATAATTAAATGGTCAAAACCACAATAACATCCGGAGTAATAGGGCTCAAAGCTATTTTAGTACATGCAGAACACGTGGAGAAAGCAGATACTTTGTCTCCTAAACACAAAACAAACTCAAACAACACTAGTCCCAATCTTAGAGTTTAACCAATGTCTCTTGATGTTCCCCAAACAAATTCCTTTCATAAGCTTAACAGATCAATGTGTGTTCCAGAGTTTAACAGCAACAATGACAAGACGACCTTCTCACAGATTTTGGTAATCTCATCCATTGGCTTGCTCTTAGCCCTTGCACTGCATTACCGTCTCAGGAAGCTACGTCACTCCAAGAACATCCCTCGTCTCAGACGGTCTCACAAACACAAAGGCCATGAGAAGCTCGAGAGATTCTCTCACTACGTTGGTATAAAAATCTACATTTTGATGCATCATAAAGGAAACGTTGTATGTGTTTTTTTCTTTCTCTTTGTTGCAGTGCGTCAAATGGGATTCAAGGACAGGAGAGAATGTCCTCATCTCTGCAAATTAGCCAATGAGTACATAAGGAAATCAGGTTGCTGCGAGGAAGACATTTACAGCTTCTTCTCTGAAGAGCCTGATGCTGATTCTCTCTTCATTAAGCTCGTCGAGGAGTTTGAAAGATGTATTCTCAGTTACTTTGCTTACCACTGGAGCCATGCAGATCTAATGATCAGTCAGGTTAACAAAAAAAAAAACACACACACACAAACAAAACTTTTAAAATCCTTAGTTGTTAACATGGATTATGTTGCAGATACTCAGCGCTGATGTTGAGCCAAAAAAGAAGCTCAAGCACATTGTCATGGCTGCAACGAGGTGATCCTAAACAACAACAACAACAAAATCTATCCAGGTTGTGTTCTCCTTTGGTGAAATGATTGTTTCTTGGTTGGTATAAATAGGGATCAGAGGTTTGAGAGGGTGACTAAGAATCTAAAAGTGGCAAGAGTGTTCAACACATTGGTAGAGGAGATGAAAGCAATGGGGATAGCATCTGTTGATGACTCAGAATGTACAGAAGTGATGGCTCCAGTTGCACACAAGGACCGAAGCCCTGTTCTACTCCTCATGGGTGGTGGTATGGGTGCAGGAAAGAGCACTGTGCTTAAAGACATTCTCAAGGAGTAAGTAAAAAAAGATCTAATATCTAAAGTTCACTTTAGATCTTCATTTACCTGTAACATGGTTGGTTGTGTGGTTTGGGATCAGATCATTTTGGGCAGGAGCAGATGCTGTGGTAATAGAAGCTGATGCTTTCAAAGAATCTGATGTGATATACAGAGCTCTAAGCTCCAGAGGCCATGCTGATATGATCAAGACTGCTGAATTCGTAAGGTTCTTTGTTTCCTTATAGGGTGCAACAAGAATGCTTTTACACAAAAGGAACCAAATCAAGTTTTGGTAACTCTTGACAGGTTCACCAATCATCAACAGATGCAGCATCATCTCTGCTAGTTACAGCTCTAAACGAAGGGAGGGACGTGATAATGGATGGAACACTCTCGTGGGTACCATTTGTGGTGCAGACCATAACCATGACAAGGAATGTGCATCGCCACCGTTACAGAATGGGAGCTGGCTACAAGGTTGGTGAAAACGGAGACGTCATAGAGAACTATTGGGAACGCATAGGGGAAAGACAACAGCTGCAAGAGGATGGGAGAGAGAGAAAGCCATACAGGATAGAGTTAGTTGGAGTTGTCTGCGATGCTTATTTAGCAGTGATTCGAGGCATTAGGTGAGAGCTGTTGGTAACTAACTACTTTTCAAACAAGTGTTTGTGTGTGTTTTTCGTAACCTAAGGTTTTTGGTTTAACTATATATGCAGGAGAGCAATAATGTGTAGAAGAGCGGTTAGAGTTAGATCTCAGCTGAGATCTCACAAGAGGTTTGCAGATGCGTTTCTTACCTACTGCAACTTAGTTGACAATGCGAGGCTTTACTGCACTAATGCTCTTGAAGGTTCTCCAAAGGTTAGAACCTGAAATGATACAAGTAAATGAAGTGAGAATCCATGGTGAAACAATTGTGTTTTTTTGTGTGTGCAGATGATAGCATGGAAAGAGAAGGAGAAGACATTGCTAGTGGATCCAGAGGAGATAGACTGTTTGAAGAACGTAGGGAGGTTAAACGAGAATGCAGATTCAATTTACGAGCTATACAGAAGACCAAACCCTGCTTGTGAAGCTGGATCAATATGGAAAGACATTGTGCTGTCTCCTTCCAGGTTCAACATTCAACAGGAGCTCAAATACTCAATTCAGAAAGTGGAAAGATTCAAACAATGTCTCCAAGAAACACCAAAGTCAGAAACAGAGCAAAGTGATGTACTTTCCTAGCCTTGTTTCCTTCTATGTTACCATCAGGTTCACTGTAAGAGATGTGTTAAGGTACCAAATGCGTCATATGTTTCAGACAAAAGGTACTAATCTCACCTTAACTTTGCCAAGTTTGTTGTTCTTGAAGTAGGACCAATTCTTCAAAGCATAGTATGTTGTCTGCATTAGAACATTCAACAAGAAAGAAGCTGAACACATTACTAACAATGTTCTAGATTCATACAAGAATCAATTCAGACAGAACTAGATGAACATTTAACCATGTAAGAAGCTTCATTTCAAAACAAACACAAAAATTACAAAGGAACACAAAGGTTTCAAGAAGAAACCAGAAACAAAGATAAAAGTAAAAGCTTCTTCAAGGATGGATTCAATTATACAAGACTACCCTATAGAAGCTAACCACCATGTATTCAATCTCCCCCCCCCCCCCCCCCCCCCCCCCCCCCNGCCTTCGCCTTAGCCTTCTTAGTTACAGCCGCCGCTGCTTTCTTAGCAGGAGCAGCCTTCTTCCCTGGAGAGGTTCTAGTCGAAGTCCTTGCCGCTTTGGCAGGTCTCTCTTTAGCCTTGGGCTTAACAGCAGCAACAGGTTTAGTCTTGGAAACAGAAGCTACAGTCTTTGTCTTTGGTTTAGGTTTAGCAGTGACTTTAGCCTTTGGCTTCACAGCTGCTACAGCTTTGGTCTTTGATCCTTTAGCTGCTGGTTTAGCTTTAGCAGCAACTTTAGAAACGGCTGGTTTCTTCTTAACCGGAGCCGGTTTAGGAGCAGATTTACTAGCAGAGGAGGGAAGCTTGAAGGAGGCTTTGACTTTGACGAGCTTACCAGAAGCGACGAGTCTCTTGAGATTGAGGAGAAGAAGCTTCCTGAACGTAGGAGGAAGCGACTTCTGCTTCTCCTCTATGAACTTCTGAATCGCGTATTGGCTTGATCCACTTCTCTCCTTCAACGTCGTGATCGCATCCTTAATCATCTGCAATCAAATTCAAATAATTCAAAAAAAAACTAATCTTAATCCCAAAACCGAATCGAATCGAATCAAATCTCAAACCTCTTCGTAGGTAGGGTGAGATGAAGAAACTCTCTTCCTCGGAGACTTTGCTGCAAGCTTCTTCTTCGGAGCTTTAACTTCCTTCGTCTTCTTCGCTTTACCACCCTTCGCCGCCGGTGCCGTCACCGCCTCTTCTACGTTTGTAGGAACGGTTTCTTCCTCTGACGACATCTCTTTCTTATGCGATTGATAGGATTCTGATGAAGACGACGGAAATGCTTATATAGTCAGATGTGTATTTCTATCTCTTCTCTGATTGGTTAATACAGCGAGTACTCGGATCAGCGTTGCTGCTCAGGTTTGAATATTAGCCGTTGGATCTAACTCTATCGACGGTGTGGAGATGAGTAGTGTGGATGTGAGGATGAGGAGTTTAATGGATGTGGATAGGTGTTTTCAGTGTGCTTTTAGCCTAGATTGAATTGATCATATCTTGAGTTATACTTAATGAAATTCAATTTTGTTTTCTCCCATGTTGTAGATAATTCTTTAACGTTTCGTTTGAATGTTTATACGTGCTAAATGGATTAATATAGAGTGAGAAAATCTGGTTTGAAGCAAGGTTGGTCGAAACTATGGTTTGTTTTGATAGTATTAAGGTATATTTGGTTTTGTGGAGAATGTTTGTGGGAAGATTGTGAATGTTTGTATTCATTAGAAACTAGACTAATCAAGGAGTGTAAATAGCTAAGAAAGAATAAAAACGGATATTGTTTTTGTGGAAAATCATGTTGTTGAATTCCATTGAAGATGACCATTTTCTAGTATATATGGTGCTGGTGCCACACACACAACTTGTTGCATGTGCGATGTGTCTATCTTTAAGCGATGTCTCAACCAAGGATTTGTGTATTGGATTCATTTTCGTAAATTAATCACATCGTGTAATGATTCACTATGATATATTTGTTATAGAGTTATATGTATATAAGACTTAGTTTCACAATAATGATGATGTATGCAACTATGCATCTAGCTTCTAAAAGTAGATACGTCGTTTTATCATCAATAACAGTGTGATTTTGATTAGTAAACGTAAATCTTTGTTATAATACAAAATTCAGATCTTAGATTGCTAGCTATACCTTTTTAATGTAACCCAACTCAAATCAAAAACGAATAAATTGACCTAAAATTTACTAAATTTTCATTCTCTAACAATAAAAGAAATAGTCTATGGTCGACCATATAGTTGAATAATTCCATATTTACATATATTTTATAAACAAGGGTACTTAAGAAAAAAGGCTTAATTATATATACAATACTAAGCCGCTAAGTAAGATACGAACTTTTAATTAATCTCCCTTTCGTGAAAGTAAACGTGGTAGACATTCCACCAGTCTCTCATCCGATTATTAACTGCGTTCTAATGGTTTTACTTTCGGTTGTGACGCAGTTCCATACTTCCATTTTACGATTACCAATAGAAGCTAATGTTGGTTTCAAGATACTTGTAAGTCTTTAGAATCTAGACTACTATATAACCATTAATTAACAAGCATGAAACTAATAACAAATGAACTTTTTCGTTGTGGATTTAGTAATGTCCCTATAAATAAAAGATATCAAGGACATGCTTACAAAAGATATGTCCCTGATATCATCACATAACTATAAATCTATACATGATAATCTTTTTGGTACCATCTACTTATGTTAAAGAATCTTATGGCTAATTTGATTCCTTGGATTTACTTCTCAGTTGCCACCGCCACTTCTCATTATAGTATGAATAGATGGCATTCACACATGTCATATATTCATAGTGCACACGCCAAAAGCCTCAAAAATATCTTTACTGGTAATTATTTACAGAATATTAAGAAGTTTTATGCAATTAAGTCAGCACGGCGCCATAACTGTAGTTATAGGACTTATGATAGACGAACAAAACGTGAGACACAGAGACATATATAAAGTCAGGTAAGAACATGCACACCAGCACTTGAACTCCAGAAGATTCCACTCTTAAATCGACAAACACATCATAGAAAGCCTTTGGAACCCAATTTATGATCATATTATTTGCTCGTCCTAGTATACAAGTATATAAGACGTTTCATTAGCAAACATTTGTTTGCTAATGAATTGACATGATGTTTAAATACCTTTAACTAGAACTATTCATATGCCTTAGTATGACATGATATGCTACCGCGAGTATGTGAGTGGAATGATCGAGATGTAGCAGAGTTGAAATTTGGAAATTGGATTGTCGATCAAGCTAGAATTAAGCCAGAGATCTCATGAAGAGCAAGCAATTGGAGATTAACCGGATGATCTCGTCTTATAAGTTTCATAAAGACTTAAGAAAAGTTTTAAGAAACTTGCTATAATTGGAGATTTAATAATCTCTTTAGAAAGCTAAGTTAGCCAATTAACTATTAGGTATAAATATTAAATAGTTAAGCTCGATATGTGTATTAGAACCGACACAAATATTTATATTCTTAGCATAATGGTGAGTTTTCATAAGTTTGTAAGGTAGGAGAAAAAACACAAAAGTCTAAAAGAAGAATTCTAAAGTTTTATATTCGAACTTAAGATATGTGACACTAGAGAAACAAGTCAAAAAATGTTGACATTACTTAATACTCTGTTAAAGAAGAGACTTATAAGTTCAATTTGAAAAAAAAATCTAAAATATACATTTATTTTTGTAGAAATAATTTATGATGTATTATGTGTTACAGTTTTTGATATAGTTGTTGCATTTACAAAATGATAGATACATTCAGTCTTTTGTATGATGCAACAAATTGTGGTATGGAGTCAATTAGTGTTGTCTCTCTCTCTCTAAATGGATTCCTCTAGCTTTAGGCAAAGTGATCAAAGTTTAAGTGCCGGCTGTATAGAGCCACGAGAAATGATAGGTTCAATTTTTTTTTATCTACACACAAAACGTGAAGTATCTACTGACTAGTGGGCTCAGACCACTAGTCCATTATTGTTAATGTCTTCTTCAACCGCATCTTGGACATAAACAATTTCGTTAATATTAGCTATATATCAGTTACAAAAATGGTTTATGTGTTTTGATGAAGTTGTCACTGTTTATGTAGAAGTAGAACCATTGGGATGATGATTGATTAGTTCATCACACGGCTCACCAACTTGATCTTTATCGGAACCGTATATTCAAACAGGACGGGAAAAACATGTATGATTTCACTTTCCTTGGCCACTCAAGTGTACGAGTCATCACACAACCATTGGGATGATGATTGATTTGTTTTGTCTTCTCCAATGGGGTATTTTGGACGAAAACAAATTCGTTTACACATTATAAAATCATTTAAACTCGATGTCATCCTTTTTTTCTAATTGTAGTAATTTGTGTGTTTAAATGAGAATATATATGTTCATGTTGAAAAATATGTTATTAAGAAACACTAAAATGTTCTCAAAGAAAGTCAAACTTTCATCATCGATACCTTTTCATTGAAAAATTATCCTAAGAATCAAGGAAAGATATTATATATTAAAATAAATCATCATGAACTGAGAATACGGTATCAATTATAATTTTAAATCTCACAAATAACCGCTTGAATCTATCTCCAACTAGATCACTTACACAAAAATAACTCGGCCCAATTTACTAGTCGGTTTTGAACTTCCACGAAATCGTTCACCGTTTTAAATCGTAGTAAACAGTGTTTGAGTCGTTTTTCTTATGAGAGAGGAGGGAAAAGTTTGTGACAAAAAATCATTTAGTTTCTATTTTATTTAGTTCAAAAATGTAGGAATATTCATTTGACATGTACTTTATGAACCAACTTTGCCAAAATGGTCATTGACCACACTGAAGAGAACGATGCACCAACTCTTATATATGTTGTAAATTTTACATGCAGCAAACATTATAAATGTAAGTTTTAATTCTGAATGTTTTGATATATTTTGATAATTCCACAGAGGTAAGCCAATTAAATTATAATATTTTGATATAGTACATCCAAAGTTGACAATATAAAATTTCTAGAACAATTTTAAAAAGCATATGACAGCATAATCACAACCAAACTATCAATACAAATCTAACTCAATACTCTACCGTGATTTATACTAAATTTATATCATTCACATGGGTTGTTTATTTAAAGAGAACACTAACATGTTAGTTTTTATAGGCATTCGTTTGCATCTCACAGCTCAATCTTAAATCAGTTCATATGCAATTTAATGTGTTCCAAAAGATAAATAATATTAAATTTCTAAAGTCTCATTTGGTTGAAAGGAGATAACAAAACTATCAAAATTAGTTCTCAGAAAAAACTGTAAAATTAGATATAAACGCAAACTATTGTTTAACTATTACCGAAGATCCAACCCATTGTGATTATTAGAGACTAAATCTCTATCGGTAGCCGGAAAAGATTATAAATAGTATATAAGAGCATCTTTAATGGTAAATATTACCATTAGGATTCTAAAAAAAAAAAAAATATATATATATATATTATATATATGTATATATTAATATTATTATTTAAAATGGGGTTATTAATTTTATAGAAAATCGAATCTAAAATTTCTTTAAATATTGAATTTAATTTTTTTTGAATTGGATTTCTCATAAAATTAATAACCGCATAATTTAATATTAATATTAATATATACATACATATATATATAATACATATATTTTTAGAATCTCAATAATAAATACTACTATTAGAGGTGCTCTAAGATAGATTGACTAACCCACTTATCATTAATTATTTTAAAATTATACTAGAATTGAATCCACGCCAGACACGGTTATTTTCACCTTTTATAGTGAAAAACATTTTGCTTATATGATAAATTGATTAATATAGGATAATTCTCTCAAATAACTAGTCATTTTTAAGTTTTTATTACAAAATAACACTTAAAAATAAAATAAAATAAAATAACCTCTTTATGTTTTCAAAATTTTAATTTTAATTTTTTAAAATTTAAAACCTAATCTTCAAACCCAACATTTAACTCTAAACTCTAAGTTTAAATTTCTTAACCCTAAAAATATAAATATTTATTTAATTTTTTAATAAAATATTTTAATCATTTTTCTGTTATCTTTGTGATAATTTTTTTATAGAAATATTTTAAAATATTTCTCTTAAAGAAATACTTTAATATTATATATTGTGTCAAATTATGTATATTATTCGATATTATATAATCAAAACGACGAAATATAATTAGTTTTCACGTGTTTCTTGGTAAATACTTTCCAGCTAAAAACTATTTAAATCTTATTCTGTCGATAGTTTTTCCAAGATTCAAAGATACAACAAAAGGAAAACAAAAGCACACGTGTGTAGTGGAGACAGTTAACAGGCCATTTCATTACAGTGTAGTTTTCAATGGAAGTAACCGTAGAGTTCCAAGTAGCAAATGCAAAAGTTCCAAGGAGTTGACGTGTCTGCGGCTGGACCGGTCATTACCAGCCTGAAAAATCTGAAGGGAAGTAACGCATTTGCTGCTGTAATTGGCCACGATGCAAACTGACCAGCCTTGCACATTGTTTGGTCGTTCTCATGGACTCTCAAGTCCGTCCATGTCTTTCCATCCATTGATCCCTTCATATACCCCATCAAGACACACATAATCTTCCTAAGCGGCTTGTCTTAGTAAAGACATCAAGTCTAGGCTGAAAGATTTAGATAAGATACCTGAAACTTCCAGGACCTTGCGTATGCTCTTGACCCGTCTTGTCTGAAAGTGTAGTAGTTGCACATAAGCTGCATCCCACAATCGTCACCCGGTTAGTTTCTAACATATCGAACTAATAACACAAACTATTTCGCTTCAAGTCTGTGAGCATGGTTTATGAAACTGCATCAAACAGAGGATGTGATAGAAAGAGAAGTTATGGAGGAGACCTGGTGATCTTCGCCTAAGTCCACCATCCACCAGGAAGATATACGTCCGTCTTCCATCCTAGGCCCAGCAAAGGAAGTACCCTAGTGCCAAAAGAAGTAAAAATCATATGATTAAAATTTGGATATACTCGTAGACAACAGACAAGGATACTTTTATAGTTCAAGCCAAGTTCCAATCATATAAGAAGAACGAAGCTTTGGTGGACCATACCACGTAGGTTTTTGAAGCTAAAGCCTTCGGATCAGTGAATCTAGAAGTGGGGCTGCTGGATGTAATGATGATTTTCTGGAAACATCGAGAAATTCAAAGCATAAGGAACTCTTGCTTCCAGTAAAACTCCTTGTCATGGTTCTTGTAAGACGACTTAAAGACAGGAAAAGTAAGATGAAATTGAGTTTAACCTTTGCGAGAACCGGGTTGACCCATTGATGACTCCCATAAGATGTACCAACAAAGTGAAGCACCCCATTGCTATCCCCATCACGTATGTACTGAAGCTCCTTGAAACTCGATCTCCGGTGTTGGAGTCTTGAACTAGTAGAGATGAAAGCTTTAAGGATTTTGACTAATTATGTAGATATAAAGCTGGAGGTGTTCACAATCAAAAGATACATGTCTACATAATTCTTACGTCGCTTCATTTCCTGGGCATGTCAATCTAGAAGCCAAAAAACTAGCAGCCTCCTTTACCTGTACACAACACAGAATAAGAGAGGGCTTGGTGAGAAGATAAGTCTTGAAAGGAGACACAGGATGGACATAAATATTACAAACTTACAAAACGATTGAACACTGGGATTTGTCTGCTTAAGTTGCTTTTTTCTAACTGCAAGATCATTAAGCATAGATAACATCAGTATAATCAATTCAACAGAAATTGATAAGAAGTGTCAGGATCTGTTTTACCCTCTCAAGCAACTCGTATGGCAACAAAGAGAAGCGTACATGAGGCAACAAGTCATCAAGTGACAGAAGTCTTTCTTTGAACAAAGTTTCTGGATTAGAATAGTTCATTAGCTCATCTACATCTTCCAAACGCTGTGGCTCCTCAGCTTTCATGCACCACATGAGAACAGCATCAAGAATCTTTTCCTCAGATGTTACTGTTAGATCTGCAGACTGCAAATTCAGGAATTAATAATTTTAAAAAAAAAATTACAATGAGACATCATTCGCACTCTTGGTGATATTTCTCACATTCTCATCGTTAAAACTTGGGTAAATAATTTCAATGATACTTAACAATGACTGATCAGTGAATGAAGAACAACAATGTTTTTCCACAAGAACTCAATGCAGCACTTTTTTCGGGGGTTAAGTCCCCAAGTAGGTTGAGAGGTTCTTATAAGAAAAAGAAGGTTAGTTAGTGCAAGAGGAAACACACCTCAAGAATATCACTGAAAGTGGCCTGATCCAACAAGACAAAGTCCAAACTTGCCGTGGTACAATAGTCAAAGTGCATGGAGAACTTCCTCTTGCACATCTCCTCAATGAGTTTACATGATGAGATAGACGAAACCACTTGTAGAACTGAGCATACAGAATCCTGCAACAAAGTTCAAAGGTTAGCTTTTGAAACCCCCCTTACTAATTCTCCAAATTTGTCTGCTTCCACGCCAAAAAAAACTTGCATAAAAGAATTATTCTTGTTGTATGATCTTCTTCCAAAACAAGAACGCCATCCCTGCATGTAATATATACATGGAACAATATTAATATTTCTTAATAACTTATGTGGTAAGATCATTTGCTTCGTTTTTTTATTCTCTTTTGTTTTTCAGAAGGCTGAAACCGCAACTCCAAGGCTTATTAAGCTCTCTACCATACTCAAACCATAATGTAATAGATGCGCTGGAAAAGAAGAGAAACATGATAACAAAAGAGAGAAATATCATTTACTAAAGAGAGTTGTGAAGAAAAAATCACCTCCGAGAGGCATTCTAAGAGCATTTTGCAGCATTCCTGATGAAGTGGAACAACTCCAAACCGGTCAGCTAGAAAGAGAAGATGGATCAAATCGGTACCAAAGTTCACAGTGTCTTCCATGTTCAACTCTCCACTATACATGAAATTAAGCATAGCCTTGAACGCTTCTGGTGACACATCGGTTAAGTAGATCGTTGACGAATGGCTTTCACTCATCCCATTTGTAAACATCTGGATGTTCATTGAGAATAAATGAAAGTTGAGAATCAATCTTTTAAACTGTAACCACAAAAAGTGTGTTTCTCACCTTTGCAAATGCAACACTCCAAAGACTAAGAATGACTTTGTGAGATTGGAAAGTGAGACCATGATCACTGAGATAGATTTCAATGTCACCATACTCGCCGCTTGAGTACAACGCTTTCAACTTACCCACATCAGCAGGGAAAGCAGTTGGGAACATAAAACCAGACAAGGGGTGAGAAATTGGACATGATAGTTCAACTTTCTTGAAGGGTTCAGATGCTCTGTTGCTTAGTTTTAAGGGGTTTATATTTTCTTCACATTGTCTCACCAATGGCATCACTTCAAAATTAGAACTTAAATCCCGCAATGGAGCAAGCTCTGATTCCAAAATCTACATCAAAAAGTCGAAGAAAAGCATGAGGATGATGAAGAATCTCCAAGCTTCATAACAGAGCATTTCACACGGAAGGTATAAAGATAAAGTACCTGAGTTCGTCCTGTATAGATATATTGAAGAAGTGCATGAAGAATAGGATACGAGACTCCACGAAGTTGAATGACATCCCCATCTGATGAGCTCAAAGGAAAACTACCTGATGCTTGTAAGATAACCTTGTGCGCAGGGACATCCACTTCCTCTTCACCAACAAGAAAGATTACGTCCGATAACTCCCAACTCTCCAGAAAGTTACCAAGCCCCCATTGTTCATAATCATAACCCGTCCCTTCCTCCTCATCTCCTTTAACTTCACGGTAATCCACTTGCTTCCACAGCGAGATATGATTACGTGTCACAGGAAACACACTCACATTCCTGTATCCAACATGCTTATCCCAGCTGCTCAACCCAACATACTGGACACTACAGTTAGGCTTGGAGTCTTGCCACTGAAACACCAGGTTCTGAAACGGATACCGACCTTTCCCAATGCTAACCAACCCATCATAGATACTAATCCAGTAACTCTCAAACTCTAGAGAACAACGACAGAGATCAGAAGCCTCCTCATCCAC
This sequence comes from Sinapis alba, assembly GCA_012274485.2. Taxonomy (NCBI): domain Eukaryota; kingdom Viridiplantae; phylum Streptophyta; class Magnoliopsida; order Brassicales; family Brassicaceae; genus Sinapis; species Sinapis alba. Next base: position 27,699 of record MU106157.1, on the reverse strand, counting down.
CACAGATTCCCCATCAACCTGAATCTTCAACCTCCGGTTCCTGTTACTACCAATGATGACAATGTAATGAGGACTATTGTCTTTCTTGTAATGGTAATGCTGACTCCCCACATTCTCTCTAAACACCACCGTGACATCGTTGTGAGCAAAAGCGTCAAAGGCAACGCAGCCTCTTCCAGCTTCCCGGAACTTGAGATCATCACTCCAAGCACACTCGAAAGGTGCAACGGTTAGGAACTTGTTCTCTTTTGCCGCCGCAACCATGTTTCTACATAAAGTCTCTTCCTTGTTCAACCTCTCTATATATATAATTTAAAAAAAAAAAAGCAGAAGAATAGGATCCACTCATTCAAACATTACAACGAACACAGAGACCAAACTCAACCCAGATCACACAAGCTAAGATTTTTTTCAAGACAAAGATGAGAGCTTTTTTTTAATATTGAAGAAAGGAAAGTCCTTTTCAAAAAAGATTAAACAGAGGCAGCAGAAACTACTAGAAAACCAACAACTTGGCGGAAAATATCTGAAACCATTTATACAAGTGGCGCGTACCCCACCATGAAGCCTTACGCCGTCAAATCTCCACCACAAGGTTTGTAATTATAAGAAACAACACGAGAAAAACGACGGTGGAGAGGAAAGATCGGATCAACATACAGACAAAGATATTTTAAAGAGGTGGAGGATAAGAGTTACCTAATAATGATAATAATCAGAGGCGTGACTCATGATCGTGTAAGAGATCTAATCCTTTAAGATATAATAATAAGAAAGAGCCAAAACTGGAAAGTAAAGACCCGTAAACGATGAAGAAGACGACGACGACACTGATGAGATATTTTTAGGAAAATAATATGTTATCTTGATGGGCCAGAAACATCAGTATAAGGCCCCATCATAACTCGAGGATTACTATGTAAAGTGAGCTTTTGATTCTTCGGACAAAACCGTGTTAAGAAGCATATTATGATCAGAACCACTTTTTTAAAAAATGATCAGAACCGTTTTAAAAGAACATTCTATTTTGTGACTCCAGTTCGGTTCAGTTTGATTTAACCCGATTTTTAATAAATTTTAATTAAATTTAATCAGCATTAGTTTGGTTTCTGTTGGTTGGACTTATGATAAAATTGATTTAATCTTTGTTTAAATTGTATTTCGGTTAAAAAACAATTTACAAAACATAAAATAAAAATCAGCGATCATTAATATTAAAAAATAAAATAAAATTCATGAAACTTTAGTACTGACAACATAAGTTTAAATCAGAAAAACTTTTCTACCAAAAATATATCCAGTTAATTAATTAATATATATATTGGTTTCTTAGAGTATCAACATTCATAGAAACTAAATATCTCTCTCAATAAATTTTATTTAAATTAATTTTATATTTTGTTAATATAAAGGAACCACTAGTTAACACATACATATAAGTTAGGTTTCTCAAAAAATTTAAAAGTGCTATTTGCAGGAAATTACTTTTGACTTTCTCACTATCTTTATTTTTATTGTGAGAGCATGGTTAAGTTTTAAAAGAGTGGTTCTAAACCAAACTTTTTAGTTGTTAAAAACATCAACTAAATGATTTGGGTATATTCACAAAAATAAAAATTTGGGTATATATTTGGTTGATTCGTTTTTTGGCCATCCCTAGTATCCATATAAATGTGTGTTTATGATTTTTTTTGTACTTTGTAAGACAATTAAGAAAACTTGCGGAGCATTAAGAGCAATAAACTTGATAGAATCATAGAAATAAGAACAAAAGTCTTGACAAATCCTACGTTTACCCCTTAAACCAAACCAAACCCAACCCAACCCAACAACTGCAGTAAACTCTCACACAAGCAAATCTATACCCTCAAACTAAAAGCCCATCATTTTATCACCACAATATTGGAGCAGATTCAAGGGTCCATCTATCATCATCGCGCACAAAGGAGAGATTTAGAACACACAGGATCAATGAAAGTTATGTTGTTACGGCTTGAGATGGCAATTTTGGGTGGCTATGCTCTGCTTCATAAGTAACAATAAGCATTGCCGGATCTTCCACACATCTCTCTACGTGCTTCCTCGCTGGACAACCTCTCATGCTACTGCATTTGTAATATCCCCTGCAATTTTCAACACAAAAACACTTATACTTTACACATCATAGCTCCTTTTTTCTAGCAAAGCCAGTATATGAGTTCATCAGAGTGATCAAGAAGAGTATATATACCTGGGATAAGGAGATCCCTTGATGGGTTTCTGACCATATTTTCGCCATGAATAATCATCAGGAGGGATATCTGCAACCTTGTTACTTATAGCAGGCACTCTGATCGATCTCCTAACCCTATGTTTCCTGTCATTTTCCAACATCTTCTTCATTAAGAGAGAGACTCTCTAAAATGAAATACAAAAAAGAACATGCAGCTAACCTCTTTTTAGAGCAGTGGCATCTGCTAGAGCTTCCGCATTTGATGCTTCCATGTTCCTCTCCTTTCATGAGGCATTTTCTCTTAGAGTGTGGTAAACTCTGATCACCAACCAAATGGAAGGAGTTTTTCCCTTCTGCATTAGCCACGCTACCATCTATGCTAAGCGATGAAACAAAGGACCTAGTGGATGACATGGTTGGTGTACAGCTCGAGTTATCGAAGCTCAAACTTATCCCTCCATTGCACTTCCTAAGCATAATCTCAGCTTGATGTCTTTGTTGCTGCTGCTGCTGATGTAGATGATGAGCCTGCAACCGTTCATTCAACTGCTGTTGTTGATGCTCTGGAAACATGTTGGAATAGTTCGAAGAAGGCATTGCCTGGTGGTTAAGCTGAAGGAGAGGAGGGGCTTTTAAACTGAAAGACCGGGTTCCTAAGGTGAGAGAATCAGTTGGTCTCAAGCTCAGTTCATGGAAACCAGACCGGAGCACAGGTGCTTGAGTTCTTTGGAGACAAGGATCAAGGAAAATGGTTTGAGACAAATGGGACAGAAGAAGTTTCTTATTGGCTCTTCTAAACCTGGCATGACCCACACTTTTGCTTAACAGACTCCCAACTCTCTTGAACCTAGATACAGCTTCTCTAGTTTCAGAAACTAAACTCCCATGATTTTGTTGATGTGGTGGTCTAGATAAGAGATTAAGAACTCTATGACAACTCTCAACAGCAGCTCTGTTGGTTCCTTCTATCTCCTCCTCCATGTCTTAAAACTAAAGAAGAACCCTAATTTTCCAAAAAAACAGAAAAAAGCCACTAATCTATCCTAAGAAACCGAAATGGAAAAGACCCAGATAGTAAAGTTTCCGTTTTTACACAAACCCATTCTCCAAATGACCTTAAAAAAACAAAAGAAGTTGGCCTTTCTTAAGCTTGAAGACGAAAAGATTGCTTCTTTAACTACAAGATCAAGGTATAACACTACACATCAAAGGGAAAATCACACTAAAAGGAGAAGGAATTGAGAGAGAGAGAGTGATGATGGAGGACCTTCTTCGTTGGAAGAGCTTAAAAGAGGGGGTAGGGGCTGGTAATGAGTTGTCAAACCCAAGATTCCACCACCATCTTTAAAGAGGTTCGAGAAAACGAAAGGTGTGAAAGAGAAGACTTTTCTTGACACACTCACACACTCTCTCTCTCTCTAGAGCTTCTGCAATAACTCAAGGCATCCCCTCCGACTGTTTCAAGAAATCATTTTTAAAGGAAAAATAAAGAAACTTTATTCTGGAAAAAGCAAAGAGAGAGAGAGAAAGGAAAAGGAACGAAACCGGCGTCTTACAGAGGTGGGTCCCATTCGAAGACCTTAATTTCGGTAAGATTCGGACTTTTATTTTAATTAATTAAACTTATCGTAAAGAGGCAATTAGTCTTCTCTGTAATAATCAAACTCCTGACATATACTTATATTATTAAATCTAATTTAGTTTCATTAAGGAAAAAATTAGCAGCTTCATAGTAACAGCTGTGGCTTATCTGCCTTATCCCGTTATAAACGAAGTTAAATAAAAGGGTAAAGAACGTTTAATTCAAAGTTTTTTTAGTTTACATTTTGTAAGTAAAACCAAAAACAAAAGTAGAAGCAAAAGCTCTTTTATTTCTAACGGTTACTTATTTTACCACAACGTGTCTTTCTCTTCTACGGATTCTTTAGTAAGAATCTGATGATGTGTTTAGCATAAAGTTAAGCTTACGTGATGACAAAAATATCTTTGGTAAGGTAAATATTATCAGCATCCAAAGCTAGTTTTAAAGTTCCAATTTTTATGATAATATATATACATATAAAGTTTCAAAAATCAAAATATATCGCAGAAAAAAAAGAGAAAAAGCAATTAGTATTCTCTGTTATAATCAGGCTCCCGACAGAAACTTATATTATTAAATCAAATTTAGTTTCGTTAAGGAGAAATTAAGCAGCATCATAAGAAGAAGATACTCATGTCATCGTTATATACGAAGTTAATTTGAGGGTAAAGATCGTTTTTCCAAGTTTTTAAGTTTACTTTTCGTAAATAGTACCAAAAATAGAAGTTACAAGCAAAAACCTTTTTTCTTCTAACGGTTACTTTTTTACCACAACGTGTCTTTCTCGTCTACGGATTTTTGGTAAGAATCTAATGATGTGTTTAGCATAAAGTTAAGCTTAAATGAAGACAAAATATATTTATAGTAATAAAACTTTTCAACGGTTTCCTTTGCTTAGGTAAAATATTTCAGTATTCCAAGCTTTTCCCCATATTATCAATCTAACATTTTTAGCATCCAAAGATAATTTTGAAGTTCCATTTTTTATGTTATACAATAAATAAATATAAAGTTCGAAAACTGAATTGTCAAACTCGTTTCAAAGAATTTTTAGAGTTGACTTCAATAAATTGGTTTTAAGTCATTCGGTTCACAATAATTGAAACAAATATTCATAGAAATGACAAAAAAACACTATCCTCCTATCTAAATCATGCATTCAAACGTCCAAAAAGGACACAATCTCCTTTGAAAAACTATTTTGAATATTCTTAGACAAACAAAGTGTCTATCTGTCTCTTCAATTATTCATTTTCAGATTATAAAGAAAAATACTCATAACTTTATTACTAAACTACACAACACATTCACTTCACTTCTTCCTCTCGGTCTTGAGCTGAATCAATGAAGAAGATGACTGACTAATCTTTGTTTCTTCTGCATAAGGGTCTTGAACAGTTCTTTTAGATGTTGCGTTCAGGGAGCTTCCGAGCATAAACTAGCACCATTACAAACTCCTTTGCAGAGCAACCTATCGATGCAGTCACTCTTTCATGTTTAGAAGTTGTTGTTTGCAACCATAGCTCCACTAAGCTGTGAAGCTGCAACGTTGGGATCACCGGTTCTCCCATACATCTTATCTCTACCTATTATAAATTAAACAAAAAGGGAGAGTTCATTTTAGTTCAAACATTAAATTAAGGATCTTAGTTAATCAAAATGTAAGGTCGTTGTCAAGTTTAGCTTTACAAAACCGGTGAGACCCATTAAGCTTTATAGTCACTGTCTCGGGGATTCATAAAAGTTTCAAGATAATACACTAACAATTATGGACCTTACAATCATCCTATTAAATGTTGGGATTGACTCGATCTATTAGAGACCTGAGTGCACAGTGGATACAAGCTAGAAACAGTAAAGTTGCAACTGCAGAGAAAAAGGTTGCTTGCTTACCTCTGTTTCACTCTTGAGATCAAGCTTCCTCATGAGGTACTTTTGGATATAAGAAACTGGAATATTTCCATCCCTATCATATAATGATGAGACAGCAGATCAACTCTTGTTCAGTATAACTCTTTCAAACAGAGACTTAGACACTCTCAATACATAGCTAGCTGTGAGATATCGCCCAACAAAATAGAAGACTCTACCGAGAATTGAACACCACAGTAACAATAAGAAGAAAACTTACCTTATTCTCAAGTAGTTTGCTGGAATCTGAGGCAGTGATATTTCTCCTTCCCTGAAACCAGGAAGCCTTGTCAAGATACCAATTACCAAGACACAGAAATTAAAAGATAAGAAAAAGAAACTCAGATACAGAGCAAAGAATCTCACTGATTATTTGAAGCCACAAGTGAGAACCAAACCGGACCATTTCTCCTCTCCTGTTTCAGACTTTCTGCATCTGATAGTGGTGGAGTTCTTGAATCACCAAAAGGGGATGACCTTTTGCGGCGAGTCCTTCGTGTTCTTTTAAGCGTAGCAGTTTCTTTTGTTGTAGGATCACCATTAGTGCTGATCTCTCCCTCAAGTTTACATTTTCGTTTATAATCCTTTGTTTTAGTTTTAATCCCCTGAACATTATCATGAGCTGCATTTCCATGCTCAGACTTTGGGTCCAACCCTTGAGAGCTAGAAGGCTTTGTGCCGTTTGCCACATCCACAAGAAAATTTAAAGGTTTCCAAAGATGTAATTTGGAATCCCAAGGTTCAGCAACATCCTTGTTTCTTCGATTAGATACGGACTGGTTAGGCTCTGCATATGAAGACTGCAAAAACAAAAAAAAACAGAATAAATAACTAAATGCATGGGGGAACTATCTGAAGATCATAATGCAGAAACTACTTTCCACATAGTGTACCAAAAAAATAAAAGAGACAGAGTAATCAATCACCTTCTTGGTCTGCCTTTTCTTCTGAGTAAAATTTTTAAGTGTTTCAGGGGAGCTTGCGCTCTCTGTATGATCACCTCCAGATTCTTCTTCTTCCTTCTTCACAGTTCTCTTAGTGAATGAACCACTACCCCGTACATCTTTTCTCATGAGAGACTTTGTTCTTTTTCCTGTTGTACCAGTTTGTGCTGAAACCACCCTAGGTGTGTTTACCACCAAAGACGAGATAGACCTCTCTTTCCTCCTTGCAGGTAATGTGATTGAGGACACAACTTCAGGAGCCTTCTCTCTTTTTCGTTTTAGAGAAAATATTTTAGCTCTCAGGTCTTGCAAAATGTGGTCGGGCCTGAAATTTATGAATAAGAGTGTGTGTTAGCGAATGCATAATTTCACCACTAACAATGGTTAGTACTAGCATAATAATTAACTAGTAGTCTATTTTGAGACAGATAGCAACAAAAGTAAACCAATTCTGGTTCTAACCAGAAATAGTTCATGTCAGCAAAAGCTAATGAACACATTCAGGTTGTAACTGCTTCTAAATCAAATAACTATGCATGATTAATTCCACACAATCCCCCAAAAAACTATAGAAAACCCTCTCGTATGTACATCCATCATAATCATGAACGACCTTTCGGCATTATGTTAAGAGTTATCTGTTTCATCAACAGCAAAAGCCAAAAGGGCTTCCAACAGTCGATAGTGTAAAGTATAAGATGGAAGGAAGGAACCACTGCTAAACCAAGCTTCATAAGTAAATTGTGTAGCAGTAACAGTGGAGAAGAAGAAACTACCTTAGTTTCTCCAGTGGGGTACCCCCAAGGTCAATATCGCATACCGGACAGCACTCTATCTCATCCTCTGTGATTTTCTCATATATGCATTTTCTACAAACTGCATAAAAATGACTTAATTAACAACTTATCTCATTTCAGTAGATAGTAACTATCAAGTAATAAGAAAATGTTTTTATATCAATTTCTGGGATCACGTTGAACTAAAATGGCTGACTGCCAAGTATGGAAAAATTATCCCAAATTAATTAGATACAAGTAGAGATTTTCATACACCTACATAGCAATGCTAGTAATTAGTAATATAAGTTGTCAAGGCAGGAGCTTGTAGATAAGTGATTGATAGATATAATGCAGTTTCATGTATATGGTGCTCTTAGATAATTAAGAGCCAAAGGAAACAAGCTTAATAGTCATACTGCTTGTATCCCCAGAAACCAAACCGCAAAACAAATGAGAACACCTAATTATGGTACATCAGTAAACAGATTGTGCAGGGGGTTCTGAGGAAAGGCAGCTAAAAATACTACACAAAATTAACGTCGAAATTAACAGAAAGATATCTAAATCCTCTTCGTGGTATAGTATCTTTGAAGAGTGATAAAAAAAAAGAGATAGTAGTAATGTTTCCTTGTTACTTGAGCTTGCAAACACAAAACTTACATGCTGGACACCTAACTAACAACATGCAGGTACAATGACATGATTAAGCGAAAACCAAATTCCACAATACCATCGTTGACGAAGAAAAAGATAGACCCACCAAATTTCAAAAACAACATTACCTAAAAACAGAGGAACAAAGGAAGATTCTTGAAGGCTAAAGTTTAAAGCTTTTGGTCAACAAACAAACTATTCATCGACAGTTTCAACAAATCGATTGAGATAAGAGAAAGCAACCCAGATGGAATAAACCACACAGAAACTCAATTAACCAACGATATACACGAGAAAAGCCCAGTAATTGCGAAAATCAAACGTAAAAGTAAGCAAATTTTAAAGCTTTTTGGTAACTATTCATCTTGACAGTTTCAACAAATAGAGTTGAGATTTTCAATGCATAAAAGAAACCCAGATGGAATAAACACACACACAGAAACTCAATCAAACAAAGAGAAAGCTCAGCAAATTGGGGGAAGGATCAAACGTAAGAACTAACAGGTGTGGAGGCATTCGGAAATAGTGGTGGCGTCACGGAGGAGGTTGTGGCAAAGAGGACAAGTCATGCATGCCACCACCTTCTCCCTCTTCACCTTACCCATCATCATCTCTCCTTCCATTCCTACGATCAATCTCTCACGTACTACTCTCCCCAAAACTGCATGTACACGCAAAAAAACACCACCACGACGACCCCAGATAATATAAGCTTCCGGATTAACTATGTTCTCCTTCGTCTCTTCAAATCCGAATCAGATGGAATCTCTACTCTGAATTTGACGGCAACGGGTTGAGAAAAAGGCGAAAGTACAAAAAGAAAAAATCGCAATCGGACGAAGAGACGAGGTGGTTGGTGATATCGAGGAAGATAAATCGAGGGTTTTTGTTAATGGTGAGTGATTGGGAGGAGAGGAGACGATCTGAAATCTACGAAGAAAGAGTTATTAAGCTTAAGGGTCGTCTTGTGGAGAAGAGAAACCATCCCGTAATAATGAGTAAAAAGACGTTTCCTCATGTTTTCGTTTTTCACTTTTTTAATTTTAATTTTTATTTTGATGTGTGTGTGAACAGAATGCTGGAGAAATGTGTGTTTTAGGGCTTACAAAGTCAAGCAGCGACTTCTTTTTTTTACTCTTCTTTTTCCCCACCCTCTGCGATTTTTACTTTTGTTTATTTACCGTTTACAGTAGAAAAAAGTATAACTTGGATTGTGTCATTGATCAACTGGTTAACAACTTTTTTTATATAAATTATAGAGGAAACAATTGAGTTGACAGAGTATTTGGCTCTCAATGATTGGATGCAATAATTATAAAATTCATGCAAAATTGATTTACTATCAATTAGCAATGAAGTTTTTGTAAAATAAAATGTTATACATTGTGGTAAATCTGGAGATCAAGCATTGAAATTTTTTTCTTGTTCAAAAGCTTGCTTTACATAATGATTATGAAAAGAAAGTTTATATTGAAATTATTATCAAATCCAAAAATATATGTAAGTCATTTTAGATATTCTATTTCAGATATTGTAATTAAAGGATTGCACACTTCTTGTTACAAACATTTAAGAATGCTTATGGTATCTCCAATCTTACTTTATTTTCATTATAAAATAGAGTTTGAAATTAAGTCAAAATTATTCTATTTTTATTTTATAATGAATAAAAATTGTATAAAATTATTGGAGGAAAACACTCAACTTTGTTATAGAGTTATTGTATCTCGAAGAAAAAAAAAAAGAATGATCCACTAACAATGGTTTTAGTTGTAAACCTTCCCAACATTGTAACCTGTTGATAGCATTTGATCGATAGTGAAATTATGATGGTTTTGTTCTCTCTCCATACATGTAGGCAACAAAGTTTTGGTAAACTTTTTTTACGGCCCTAATAGGAAGCTTTAGAAGCACTAGCTTCCGACCGTATTTATTTAATTTTTTAAAAGTTTATTTAGGTTAGTTGGTTAAGTCTTTATTTCTTCTCACATTATCAGGTTCGATACACCGCTAAAGATATTTTTCAACTTTTTTTAACTACAATGGGCCAAGTTTTTTTTTTGCTTGTGGTCTACAGAACTTCCGAGCCGGGACTGCTTATGCGTGATAGATTGGTCGATAATCCTATTCTAGATCAAGTGAATAATCAGATTGAATTATTAAGAACTTAAGTCGAAACTTTAGCATAACTAAACAATCAATCATGTTTTTTTTATTAACTATATCACATATATTATTTTAGTTTTTTCAACATCAAATTGTTTCACTTTTAAAATCAACTTTTAAATTTAGTTATCTTATATGATAAATTAGATATATGTTGTTTAAGATTCTTTGGCAATGTCATCCTACAAATCATACAGTTTTAGAGAAGTTAAAAAATCAAATAAAAATACAAAACCATAAATAACATATATTTTAAACAAAATTAATTACTGTTATTAAGAAGAAAACTCTATTCAGCAGATCTCCAAAATGTTCAACTCAAAATAAAAACAAAACGTGGTAATTCAATAAAATATGTAACTTTGTAATATTTTAAATCAAAATATAAGATCAACAATACCACATTATTATGCAATACTCTATTCGTTTTACAAAAATGTCATTTTGGTACTTTTCACACATATTAAAAATGATTAAAATACATTAGTTACACATAGTTAACTAATAATTCAATTGAAAGTAAAAAAATATTTATGAAAAAATATTTTATAATTAATATTAAATTAAAAATCAGCATAAGTTATAATATCATTCTAAAATAACATTCTTTGTATAACAATAAATAACATTGTTATCAAACTTATTTTTCCATGTTCTTAAATTCAGTCCTCTTCATTCCGAGTAAAGTCCGGCATCTTCAGTCAAATGGTTCCTCCAAAGTACAAGCTGTGAACTTCCACCATTGAATATCTTGTGGGCCATAGACTTAGTCAACGTGTCCATACATAAGTGGCTGCTTGGGAGAACTTCCCGAAGAACCAATCAGACGAAGACAATCGTAGTAAATTTTCGCCTCCATCAACGGTATTATTGTCACATGCTTCCACACGTACACCGCGCCGCACCGGATCCCTATCGCCTCTTCATGAATCCATTTCCCTAACAGATTAATAAATACAATTTATAATTGTTAATTATGTATTTATTTTTCTTTATTAAGTAAGAAAAAAAAAAAAAAAAAAGAACAAGAAGAAGAGCAGGAGTCCCCTAAAACATGCACGAGGAAGCTTTGAATCACAGGAGGAGATGAAAGCGTAATAGAATTTTTAGACTCTCGCATTGCAGAAGGATCTTGAAACCCAAATCTTTTCATCGTTTGCTTGTTAATCAAGCAAGGAATCTCCGAGATCTGTGTGAGGTGTGCTTCTTCTTCTTCTTCTTCTTCGTGGAGGACGATTATAAGGAAACGAGAAAATAATATATGAAGAGAAGTTTTGCACATTGATGAATCAAATCCGTCGCTGGCGGAGGATTTTGATCCTCTCGCTGCTTTTGTTATCCGTCGTCGCTCCGATTGTCTTCCTTTCGAATCGACTCAAGAGCATCACTTCCGTCGGTGAGCTTCTTCTTCTTCTTCCGATTCTTTGATCTCGCGGATGTTAGATTAATTGATTTGGAAAATAGTATCATGTGTAGAAGAACTGTTGCTTCATTGCGTTTATTGAATCTTTGGAATCGCTTGCTCCATCGCGTTGATTGAATCTCTGGAATCGCTATAGGCCTGCTCACTTGCGTTGATTGAATCTCTGGAATCCTTATGATTGAATCTCAGGAATCGCTATAGGATTACGCATCTGAAAGTTGTTTTGATTTTGTTTTCTGGCAGATAGAGGAGAATTCATTGAAGAAGTGTCTGACATTGTACGTATTATATCCTGAGCTTAGATCCTTGTTTTCTTCTCTTTTTGATCTTCTTCAGGATCTCTTGAGTATCTATGTGTGATTGTGCCATGATTTTGCTTTATGCTGCCTCTCTTATGCAGAGATATAAGACGAATGATGATCTTAGACTTACCGCCTTTGAACAGGTTATGCTCTCGCTGCCCATCGTATTCTTAGACCTTGTTGGAGCATTCATTTTGTTGAATTGTTTTGCTTTGTAACTCAGGATGGAGAAGGCTTCAAGGAGCCTAAACGAATTCTGAAGGATGATGAGTTGAATCCTGTGCTTAGGTCTAGTGCGTCTAATGGTTCGCAGTCTGATGAGCGTGACAAAACACTTGTTCTCTCAGAAATTAGTGGGGGTAATGTATTTCCAATCTTGTGTTGTTTTGTTGCCATTACTGTGCAAGCTTTCTTATCTGGAGATACCACGGGTTTCAGGAAACAGTAACAAAACCAAGGAGGAGCAAGCAGTAGTTTCACAGCAAACCACAGTAAGCTCTGATACAGCGGTGCGTATTTCAATTCAGTACTTGAGTAGTGATTGTCTTGAAGCAGTTCACAATGATAATTTTTAAAATCAAATGACATTCCACCTTTCTTCCATGAGGCCTTGCCATCACTTTTTAATAGGAAAGGCAAATTGGACTTTGCATCAAGATAGTCAGATCATCTGCTTTGGTTATGTATTTCGTTATCTTTTTTTTTAACTTTGTCTCAGGAGAAATTTTCACCAAAAGATATTCAACTTAGTCATAAAACCAAGTTCCAGCGCCCTTTGGCTAAGAGTGAAAAGAATTCAAGGGTTCAGCCTGGAAGAGCAACAGATGAGAGGATAAAGGAGATTAGAGACAAAATCATCCAAGCTAAAGCCTATCTGAATTTGGCCCTGCCTGGGAATAACTCCCAAATAGTGAAGGAGTTGAGAGTTCGAACAAAAGAGCTGGAACGGGCTGTCGGTGATGCCACCAAAGATAAACATTTGTCAAAGAGGTAAAAACAAGTGATTGATTCAAAGGGATTCTTGTTCCATAGCTTTGGCATCTAATTCAAAGCATAAAAAAGGTTTACTGAAAAATTTATGCTGATTTACAAGAGTCTTACTGATGTTAAGTTTCTTTCAGCTCTCCTCAAAGATTGAAAGCCATGGAACTCGCATTATACAAAGTCAGTCGGGTCTTTCACAACTGCCCTGCCATCGCTACCAAACTCCATGCCATGACTTACAAATCCGAAGAACAAGCTCGGGCGCAGAAGAAGCAAGCAGCACATTTAATGCACCTTGCAGCAAGGACTACCCCAAAAGGGCTTCACTGCCTCTCAATGCGTTTGACAACAGAATACTTTACCCTGGATCATGAAAGAACAAAGCCTTTTCAACAAAGTTATAACAACCCTGATCTCTACCATTACGTTGTCTTCTCTGACAATGTTTTGGCCTGTGCGGTTGTTGTTAACTCTACAATTTCCTCGTCAAAGGTAGATGCTTCACTTTTGTTCTATTTCTCTCAACAGGTCCTCTTTTAATTCCTTTATACTTGTGAATTTGATATCTAGAAAGTGCTTTAGGCTTCTACCGTGGTTAACATTGTCCGGTAATGGAACTAGGAAAAGTATGTTACATTGTTGGTGCTCTTTGTTAAATAAACAACTTCGTCCTTTCAGATTAATGTTCAGACACCTTTTCCTGCTCTATGTTTTCATGTTTCAAAACTAATAAACCATTATTGTTACCCAGTTATCATTGTTAAGCATCTTACACTATCTCGTATCATTACTTCACTTATTAATGTAGGATCCGTTTTTGATCAAAACTTGTGGTTTGGTCTATGCTGCACGTATGAGAATATCTCCAAGTTTCTGCTAAAGCCACACATATATTAACGTTCTATGTTGCTGCTTGCAGGATCCTGGAAACATAGTCTTCCATGTGGTGACGGATTCACTCAATTACCCAGCAATCTCAATGTGGTTTATGTTAAACCCAGTTAGCAAAGCAACAGTCCAAATCCTAAACATTGATGATATGAATGTCCTGCCTTTAGACCATGCTCAATTGCTGATGAAGCAAAACTCAAGTGATCCGCGGGTCATTTCATTGCTCAATCATGCACGCTTCTATCTCCCGGATATATTCCCGGATCTGAACAAGATCGTATTATTTGACCATGATGTAGTAGTTCAGAGAGATCTAAGTAGACTGTGGAGCTTCGATATGAATGGGAAAGTTGTTGGAGCTGTAGAGACTTGTCACGAAGGTGAACCTTCGTATCTTGCGATGGATACACTCATTAATTTCTCAGATGAATGGGTTGCCCAGAAATTTAACCCGAAGGCTTGCACTTGGGCGTTCGGGATGAACCTGTTTGATCTCAAAGAATGGAGAAGGCAGGATCTGACATCTGTGTACCGGAACTACTTCGACCAGGTATAACATTGTACTACCTTCAAACTTGTCAAAGCGTGTTGGATCAGGATGATACGACTGTTAAACAATGGTTTACATATAATGTGCGTGCAGGGAGTAGAAAGACATCTGTGGAAAGCAGGGAGCTTGCCACTAGGTTGGTTGACATTCTATGGGCAAATGGTACCATTGGAGAAGAGATGGAATGTGGTTGGGTTAGGACACGAATCAGGAGTGAAAGCAGGAGAGATCGAAGAAGCAGCGGTTATACACTACGACGGGATCATGAAGCCATGGCTGGACATCAGGATAGACAAATACAAGCGGTACTGGAACATACATGTACCTTACCATCACCCATACTTGCAACGTTGCAACATTCACGATTGATTTTTTCAAAATAGAGTTCCCACAAAACTTAGGAGGATTCAATTCAATTCATTTCTTTGTTGATGTTATAATTAGCTTCATTCTTTTTACAATATCTCATGTAAATTTTGATTCTTTTTGATATAACAACACCGATTATTTTTGAAAGCTTAATATCAGATTTGGTTAATAGCAGCGGAGTGTTGCTCTGTGTGATTTGGATGCAGTTTAAATGTTCATTATGTTTTTTATATAATTCACAACCAGTAGAGAAGAAAGAAAAAGATTGTGTTGGGAGGGAAAGAGATGAAATATGACACGTGGAGTGAGGCTACTGGTGGAATATGGATAGAATCATATCCAAGTAGGTTGGCTTGTATTGGTTCTTTAGAGATTGTTTCCACCACTGATTGAGTCGTTAAGTTCTATTCAAAAGGCCTAACACAAGCAAAGAAATCAAAGGTTGTGTTGTTGGTATAGAAACACAAACACAGAAACCAAAATCACAGATTGAAAGAGAGTTTGTACTTGTGTTGGAGCAAAAAGAAAAAAAGAAAAATGGCTAGCTTCACTGCCTCTGCTTCCACCGTCTCTGTCACTCGTCCTGCTCTCCTCCTCAATCCCACCGTCTCTGTCTCTGCTCCCGTTCTTGGTTAAGTTCTTTCCCTTTTATCTTCTTCTAAACATTCTTTATAAAATGTTATCTTAAACTAGCATATCAATCAGGTCATGTGCAAAGCGAAGATCTTTGCTTGCTTTTTATTCGTTGATGAGTAAGATCTTTAGTAGTTTGGTGGAGTTTTGCTGACTGATTGTTGTGTGAATGAGATTTAAAAATGAGCTACAACCAACTTTAATTTGCTTGACTAAATCTGGAAGTCACTGGTTCTTTAGAGATGTGAATTTTGATTATTGTTGCCCTCAGGTTTGCCTCCAATGGGGAAGAGGAAGGGAGGAGTGAGATGCTCAATGGAGCCAAAGCAAGGAAACGTCTCAGCCATTGGAGCTGGAGTTTCCGCGGCGGCGACTGCAGCGCTGACTGCTGTGATGAGCAGCCCGGCAATGGCGTTGGTGGATGACAGGATGTCAACGGAAGGAACAGGATTACCATTTGGGCTGAGCAACAACCTCTTGGGTTGGATTCTGTTTGGAGTGTTTGGTTTGATCTGGACTTTCTACTTTACCTACACTTCATCACTCGACGAGGATGAAGAATCTGGTCTTTCACTCTGAACATGTACTACTACTACTATTATGTCTCTTTTTAGCCTTCATCGGTGTTCGTCTCTCTTCTTTTCAGTTTCCATGTCAGGACATGAATCAACAATATGATCTTCTGGTTTCTTCTTATTCTAAATGAACACCAAAAAATTTATGTGTATCTATTTGAATGTTTCACAATCTGTAGAAATTAAGTTCCCATGAAAGACTAAAAGGATGACTTAAGAGTTCATGTTAACCAACCACTTGCTTGAACTAGAATATCACTGAAGATGCACGGCTGAAGGGAATACTGATCGAGACGGAGGTGGGGACGTTGATACCGGAGAGGATGAAAGTAGTGATGTTGACGGCTTGCATGAAGCGTCTTTGTAACGCCCACCGACTTGTGATATCTGTCGCTCAGTCGCGGTGGTTCCACTCGCCGAGAAGCTTAGCTGGTTTGAGTTCTTGCTGAAACCCGTCGCCGCAGACCAGAACACTCCTGGTGGGTTCTGAGGATTCAACTCCATATTGCTCCTTCTCCTCTTCTCCACTCATCTGTTCCTCGAGATTCCCACAATTAATGTCCGTTTCCTCTTCGAAAACAGGGGACTTCACAGTTAGTTTAGTGTCACTTAGAATTTCTGATGTGGGATATAATATTTCTAATATCTCTTCTCGAAATTATGGCTCTTATTGATCAAAAGTCTTAGAACTTAATTTTAAGACAATTATAGTCTGTTGAGCGAATCTAGTATGACATTTATATCTAGTCATAGGGTTAATTATGACATTTATATCCGGTTAAGAAGGGTTATATTAATTATGAGTTTAGGGTATTTAGTATATGAGTTCTAATACCTTGTTAAATTCGAGCTTGTTATGAACTTTCAACTTAAAACTAATCGGTGATAAATGAATTGACCATAAATCTTTATATATTATTTAGTGTCTCTTAGAATTTTCGATGTGAAATATAGTAAGTATCCTAATACTTACCTTAACATCGCAAAATCTCCTCTGCCGCTCAAACTCACCCAAAGAGAAGAAAGCTTTGATTTCGTCCTCCGAAGTTCTGGTAACAAAGACGCGGAGGAGGAGGAAGAAGACGGCTTGAAGATTGCTTTGAGAGCTGTGGCCAAAGACGACGCGACAGAGTTGAATAAAAGAAATAGACGTGATTTTGTAATAAAGAGAAAATACGAGGATCGCGTTTCAAAATATGTATCCCTGATAACTTTTAGCTTCCTTAGCCGATGCGTGGAGAGCACTATAATTGATTAAAATACTTCATGTTTATTTCTAATGTTGAATGTAGAATTGGGCCTTACGTTTCTTTTGGCCTGATATTGATGGCCTTCGAGCTTTGTTTTAATGAAACAGTCGATGTATATGTAGAACACTACTGCAACAATAAAATAACGATTATGCCCCTGTTAATTTTTATTGTTTTAATTTTTTTTTCAAAAATAACGCTAGTAAATAGTGTTCGAACAAATTCTTAGAAAAATAATTTGAACAAAGAAAATCAATTTTTTTGTCTTTGTCCAAAGAAGACAAAAAAGGGTTTTGATGTTTATACATCTTCTTCTTGACTTCTTGCCACTCTCGGCTCCATTTCTTTCTTCCGTTGGTGAATGTATTTGATGGGTTTTTCTTTTGGTAGAGGATTTCATGGTTACATGTTGTTGTGTGTCTTAGAGTTGTGTTTAGTATGAAAGCTTTGTTTTTTTTCAATCTTGTTGCTTGTTGAGTTAATTAGTCTTTTGTAATTGTCAAAGATTTGTTATCTTTTCATCTTTTATTAAAGCTTGTTTTTTCCAGTTTTTGCTTGAATCAATCACAAATGTAGCATTTTTGTTTTAGAAAAATCATTTGAACAAAGAAAATCAAGTTTTTTTTTGTCTTTGTCCAACGAAGACAAAAAGGAATAGAGTTTTGCTGCCTATACATCTTCTTCTTGTGATTGTTAATTAACAACTTCTATTTTTTTTGGTTCTTGTTCTTTATGGATCCTAAAATGAAAATAAAAGATTGGGGGTGTTCGAAATGATACTAAGAAAAAAGCAGCATGAATTTCCAGATATATTAATCAAAAGAATCGGCATAACACGCCTAGTCAATTGGAATTGAGAAAATTATGTCCTTATTGTTATAAACATACAATTCATGGGGAAATCAAGAAATATATCAAATTGAGTGCTTGTATGTTAGACATTTTTTTTTGGTTAATTAACATTTTTTAATTTTTTTGGTTCTTGTTCTTTATGGATCCTAAAATGAAAATAGAGGATTGGGGGTGAATCATAAATCCAAAGGAGATTTCATGGCCAAAGGTAAAGATGTTCGAGTAAAAATTATTTTGGAATGTACTAACTTTGTTCGAATTATCTTTTTTTTTTTTTAAAGAATTATATTCACACAGTTATAATTACTGAATATCCTTTGTTTTACTTATCAGAGATGAACGACTATATTACTCACCGAGAGACAAGACTTATGGATGAAGTCTTGAACCAAGGACACCGAGATATTCGTTAGGAAATCTCTCTCACGAGACAAGCAACAACCTTTTTGAGATTATTAGGCATCATTCGCGATGACGAGAGACTATCGATCCAATATCTGATCAATTCAGCTCGTTCTACAGTTGGGCAAGCAACTCGACACACTTGGATGAGAGAGGTTGGTAGCTTGGAACGAGCATCAATGTTTTTCAGTGATGGAGAATCATTATTAAATATTGTATGTCCCCTCATTTTTAATCTTTAATCTACAAACTCTTTCTTTAATGGAGAGAGACGGTTTATTTTTGAGACCACAATTCACCGTAGAAGTGAATATCCAAGTAAGTAAGTCAATACTGGTCCATTCTTATTTTTATTTCCTAGTTGCAACAGCCGTATACAACTTTCACTCTCTTTCTCTCGTCCTATTGGGATGTAAGCTGTTTTGTTTTTTAAAAATATATTTTTGTATATATTATTATTTCCTTATAGTGCTTTTTTCAGCAATTTTTTGAACCAACCACTGTCGAAACAAGAACAATAGAAAGAAGAGTTAGCCTTGGCCATCACGTGATGTTGCTTTGTGGGTCGACGTGACCATTGGTTGTTTCAGGATTCATATGGTACACGTCGTAGAGGAGATGCGGGTTACATAAAAATCAAGAAAGTCAAGGAAATTATCACATAATTTGCCGAGATGAGATTCATGCGTGAGGAAGGAGAAGACAAATCAACACCAGTTAGTAGAAAGAGAAAGATAATGAGACATGATTCCAAGAATATGAGGGCGAGACAGGATTCCAAGAATACGAGGAATCCCAGATGTGGTAGGCACGGTAATACTTTACTTGGCCAAGGAAGGAGACAGTACAGAGCCTGTTCGGAGCCCCCTCCTCCAACCGATCATACCTCCCAGGGATACTTCTATCACTACAACAGCGTATGTCTTCTAACTAATGTTATTGCAAATCTTGTTGTTTTGTTATTGCTAACCAAGGTGCAAAGGATCTGTTCAATGTTGATTGGTCTAAGGTGGTCTAGCTAGTACTAGTTATATGATGGTCTAAGCAGGTTCCTTTTCTTTGGTCTAGCTCAACTCTTTTAACTTTTAAACAGGCCAAAAGGACAATTAAGAACCTGAGGATTAAAGTCAGTCCCTCAAACCGGGAGTACAGGATCACTGGCATGAGTGACAAGCCTTGCAGGGAACAGACGTAAGATCACTTTGCATTGAGATGTATATGCTATGTCTTAGTTTGCTGACATTGTAATCCGTTTCAGAGTTAGAAAGTTCTGTTCTGATGTTTTGCTTGTTAACTTTGTATAGGTTTGAATATTATAGACCAAGGAACGCACCCAAGAATGAGAATGGCATTCCTCTTGCTTTCTTTGATTGTGACAGCTGAAAATGGGACGTGTGGATGAACTGTTTCCGCCAAATGGTCGCTGGAATTTCAGCAGCAAGGTGCTCTGTTGTGTTCTCTTTGTATTTACCTTTTTCATGTAAGAAAGATATTCTGATTCCCTTTGTTGTGCAGCAATTTGTTGAGCCAACCAAGATTGATAAAAATGGGCTGTAGCAAATTTCTCCGCTCGCTATAATGAACATGTTGATGATCTAATCCGAATTTGTGGAATGAAAGGAATTGTAAGCATGATTCTTTTTCTACATGTTTCTTGAAAACTTGTTTTGTAAATCATCATCAACATTTGTAAAAATTTGAATTTCTCCTCAGGGCCATGGAAGAAGAAAAACTTAACTGAATACGGCATCGTTACTCAATGCATGGCTCCTCCGGTGAGGCAACCTAATGATCAGTAGTATCTTACCAACTGTCTACTGAAGATCAACGCAAAGGTGATTCTCTGTCTTTCTTTCTTTTTCTACCAATTGTTCATTTGCGTCTTGTGTACAATCTCTGATGCATATACTTACTTGTCTACAGCTTGAACAGCATGTTAAGCGTTGAGCAGACTCCTGCATTTACAGTTATTTCCAAGGTTCCAACCATCATCCTTGGGATGGAGGATGTTTCACATGCTTCTGGTATGAGAAAGCCAGAGCATATCATAATTAATCTTCAGGTAAATTACCCTCCGTTCCTTACTTTTCTCATATTTATTGTTTTAAATGTCTTAATGCTGCTAGGGATGGTGTTAGTGAATCTCAGTTCAAACAGGTTCTGAACATTTAGATCATTGAGGTAACTGAAACATACAAAAATAGATATTACAAAAACAGCTTCTTATTGTTTTGCTACCATTAGAAATTTTATTGGCATCTGTCTTTCCTCAGGCGTGCAAACTTCTAGATGAGAATTGGAATCTAAATTTCCTTTTGTTGGTGTCTCAAAAGAATCATCACTCCAAGTTCTTCCAGACAAACTCTCCTGACAACGTTCCTCCAGGTGATTGATTGAATATAACCTTCTTTTTTTTGTTGTTGATGAGATTTATTGCTTTGTTCTATTTTGCAGGTACCAAAGAAGCACGACCGCCATCTCTGTTGGTAATGACCATATTCTTTTCTGTGTTTGACATTGAATAATCTCTTGAGTTTATTCTTGTTTAGTAACCTTGGCATTTTTTTTTGTTGCTTTTGCAGTTGCACCGATCTGCTATGCTCACTTGGCAGCTGCTCAGAGCCTCAGCCACTGGCTCAGCTAGGAACGTTCATGAAGTTTGAAGATCAGTCTGAGACGTCATCAAGCCATGGTGGCGTGACAGCGCCACGACCAATCTCTGTTGCCCAGCTCCTCCCTTAAACTCAAAAAAGACAACGTCGCCAATTCCATGTTCTTCTGTTAGGTGTAGAAGAAGAAGCATCTCTCTAATGTGCAGAAGCAGTCTGTTTCCCCACAACTTGGCTCTTTTAAGTACTTTAGTAATCAATCGGCTTTTATCCTTAGAATCGGATCTCTCCGCTTTTTTAAAAAAGTGGTTAAGGCAACTAAAACAATAGACATGGTATGTATTTCGATTTAATTATCATTGTAGAGTAAAATTTTAGTTTCAAAATAAGTGTAGTTGTATAGTTTCAATATAAAATGTATTAAGAATATTCTCTAATTTATTTTTCTATTGTTCAAAATATAGTTATGTGTATATGTAATTGTGTTTTTATTTTGGAAATATACAAAATTATATATTTTATTAAGGGCAATTCTCTTAAATAGCTTATTTTAAGTTTTTGTCACAAAAATAGCCCTAGAAAAATAAAATGACCAAAATAACATTTTTTTTTTTGAAATTTTCAATTTTCTTAATTTTTTTTTTGAAATTTGAAACTCTATCCCCAAACCCACCCCTTTACTCTAAACCCTAAAGTCTAAATTAGTTAACCCTAAGGATATAAATGCATATTAATAAAAAAATTAGCTTCTAAAAAAACTATTTTGGTCATTTTCTTTTTTAAAAACTATTTTTTGTAAAGAACAAACTAAAAAGGCTATCTAAGGGAATTTCTCTTTTATTAATATATGTGTATAAACCCAGAACGACAATTAAAATGAAACGGATGGAGAATATCTGTTCTCTTAATTTAGAGACACATAGTAATATACTAATATAGCCACAAAGGAGGCATAAAGTCATCAAAGATTTGTTAGACAAAATATTACAGGAAAACTGATATATATATATATAAAAAAAAAAGGTGGAATTGTCAAACGATTTATAAACCCCTAATATGAAAAGATATCGCAAAGCGGCAGCCTCTACCATCTCGATGGACACGTACTCTAGCAGGGTTATCGCCTGCAAGGTAATCTTCTTCTCATTGTGAATTCTTCTTACTCAGATCTCTTTTGTTAATCGAAAATTAAGAAAAGTGTATGTTGTATTTTAGGCACCGTTCGATAGTGAGGCTGCTGCTAAGGAAAAAGCCATCTTCGAGAATTACACCAGTCGCTGGTAATAATTGATTGATGCTTTTATTTATTTTGTAAGAAGATATTTGTATCTGTTGATATTTTTTTTTATTTTTTTGTATCTCCTGCGAATTAGGGTTAGGATATCTGTTGAAGGATTCAACCGTTCTAAGGTCCCTGAGGATGAAATCAAGATTAAATTGATTAAACACTTCAAATCATGTGGCCAAGTCTGTAGAGTTGATTTCCCCACAGAGCCTCTTTTGGACAGGTTTGTGTCTTAATAATATTTGTGACATAATAATAATAATATAATATTTGTGTTGTGTGCTAATTAAAAATTAATTGGTCTTTGTTACAGACGTGCTTTTGTTATTCTTCGTGGAGATGAGTCACATGACGCAAAAGAGAAAGCGTTGCAACTTAATGGAAGTGACATGGGAGGTTGGAATGCCCTTGTTAAGTTTGCACCCGAGGAAGAAGAGGAGGAATACCAAGTGGAATTAGCTTATAGAGAATCACTTTATGATGAGCTAGAAAATGACAAAAGATTGTAAGTTGATACTCTCTTTTTTTGCATCCTGTAAAAATGTTGTGCATGTTGATAACATGCAACAAATTACTGCAGTAAATTTGGCATTACCGTTGTGGGGTATGACACCTCCCTTCGTGAAGATGAAGTAGAGAAGGCTTTGACTGCACATTTCTCTTCTTGTGGAGACATAACACATGTTTACGTTGATCTCACCGACAAGATGACTAATATCTATTTTTCCAAAGAAGAAGGAGAAGCTAGTGCCATGGATCTTGATGGAAGTCAAGTGGACGGATTCAAAATAACTATTACGCTCGTACCCACAACAGCCAGAAGTAACACTCCCCTTGCCCCCGGTGAAACTTATTTTGGCTATTGTTACCCAGGTGCATAACATGTTTCTTTATTTTCAAGGTTAAAATTAATCTTCTCATGAATTCGTCTTTTATTTGTTTCTGTAGCTCATATGATTGAGTTTGGCGAGGAGATCCAGGAGAAGATCGATTTTTATATGACTGAGTGGAGGCTTAAAGCGATGACAAAGAAGCTCAGGGCTCTTAAGAAGCACAAGGCCTGGGCTCTTAGGGAGCCTAAGGCCAAGGCTCTTAAGAAGCACAAGGCCGGGGCTCTTAAGAAGCTTAAGGCCTGGGCTCTTAGGAAGCTTAAGGCCAAGGCTCTTAAGAAGTAAAAGGCCAGGGCCAGGAAGGAGAAGGGTCACAGTTCTTTTGAGAAGGAGAGGATGTTGATGTAATAAATTTCTCCCTCAAGAGACTAATTAGAAGCTCTTTGGTGTTTATCATTAGTGTTAGAGTTGTGAATCTATTAGAAGCTCTTTGGTGTTTATCATTAGTGTTAGAGTTGTGAATCTTGATTATTGTTGTCCTCAGGTTTACCTCCAATGAATAAGAGGAAGAGAGGAGTGAGATGCTCAATGGAGTTGTGAATCTTGATTATTGTGAATCATGATCAAAAGAATGTCTTAGGAGCAATAAAAGTAAATGTTAATCAACCACAACCACTTGCTTGAATTATAATCACTGAATTGTACACCAGAAAATTATTTAGATTTTAGAGTCTCCTAATGAATTTATTGCGTGATTATAGCGATGTATAGTTTTGTTAATACATGAGGCATGAAGAAGGATGAAATAGAAAAACATCATTTTATTGATCACTAGATCATTTATTTGGTAATAATAACCATAAGCATGTTCACTGAATAGAGAGTGAAATACATAGAACAAAGTTACTTGCTGCCCTGTCCACTACCATGCAGATTATCCAAGTAACCTTTAGGGTCACTCTCAAAGTTATCTCTTGAAATGTAAGAAGACCCATTGCTCCCTGGTGCCACCATGTAGCCACCTCCTCCACCACTTTTTCCTCCTCCTCCTCCATGGCCGCCACCACCGCCACTCCTACCTCCTCCACTGCCACCACCACCGCCGCCTTTCCCCCCTCAACCACCACCTCCCCCTTTACCTCCTCCACCGCTACCACCTTTACCTCCCATTCTTTAATCTTTAGTTAGATGATTTTAAGGAGGTTTTAAGATTTGAGTGAATGAGAAAGTAAGAAGGATCAATGGTGGTATTTATAATAGTGAAAATTTTCAAATGCATGGTCAAAACATGTCTTTCCCAATGATACTATTAACAATAGTCGTTGCTGCATAGTTAATTGATCCAAACCCAAACGTCACGTAGTAAACGCATGCAGTATCTATCTACTCGTAAAGGAAAAAGAGTCAGTATTGGAAGATGTAGTAGATAACCATGCTCTTTTTTTTTCATACATTGTAAAAACATACTTCGACCCCAAGAGAATAAATCTTTAACTACTCAACATATCATACATTGTTTTTTTTTTCAAGAGCATCCGCAATGAAAATCTTTAAAGGGGAGTCCTCAGTGGAAAACAATTAAATAATCAGTGCACTCCACCAAAACTTAAGAATTCGTTCTTTAAAATCTCTAAATAAGAATCAATCTTTGCATTATTTACGGGACTCACGACAAGTGGCGACCCATGATTAGTTAATATTTTTTTTTTTGAAAAAAGAATAATAATTAAAAAATCAAAAAAAAAAGCTAAAAATTCTAATGGTAACACCATTGCGGGTGCTCTAACGAACATCGAAAGATTGTTATTGCACTTGATTATATTTGCGTTGATCGTTATTGAATAAAGAATGAAAATTATAGCAGTTTACGGCTTCAAATATTGTTCATGGAGATTCAACAACTCCCGATTTTAAGTATATAAATGCATATTGCCTTACCTTGCGTTTGCTCGTATGTATTCAAACATGGAAATTAGATGGATGATATATGCGTTTATGCATGCAAAGCAGAAGTGAGTGTGTGGTCATTTTTATCCGTGACATTTACAAAGGAAAACGGGTATTTATATAATCAAAATGTATAATTAGGAAGGGAGAAGACGGAGCTGGGAGAGATGGTGGTGGATGTCAGGAGAATGATGATCCTCGGAACGGAGACGCTCGGCTTGAATCCAACGACCTTCACTGTTCCTCACCATTCCTTTGTTAGCATCTTGTCTCCAAAACGGTGGAACCATGAAGTGTTCTTTCAGAAAATCCGATGCTTTGTTCACTAACGCTGGATCTCTCCCACTCGACAGCACAAATCTCTCCCCTTTTCCATGATACCTGCCATCAAATTAAAGACTTAGTTAACAGCAAAGCAACATTAATATTTAATACTAGTGTATAGTTTCATATCACTGAATCAGACATTCACGTGATACTCGGGGTCAATCATATCGCATATACAAAATTAATATATAGACGTAGTCCAGAAGATCCCAGTTTAAAACTTTTTGTAAATTATCAAATATTTAATGTGAATATCGTCGTATCTTCTAATAATAGAATTGGTTATCTTGTCCATTCTATATTTCCCACGGCTTAAATTTTGTCGTTTTTAACTTTTGGAGAATAAATAAAATATCTACACGACTTTTATTCAACTTACCAGTTTATTTTATTAGATGGAGTTGTAAAGTCTCACCATCTGAATCATGTCAATTTTTAGTTTTGTCGGCCTTCAAATCATATCATTTAATCATAGTCACTACTCATATGTTTCTGTCTTAAAAACAGAAAGAACTTGTCCCAAAAGACTGTAATTTGGAGCATCCAATTAATTTGCTAATAATATATTTGCTTTCCAAATCTTAAATTATCCTAAATTTATTTTAATTTAAAATCTTATGCGAATCTTTTAGTATTAAAACACTGGAAATACAAATACACTCTGTTTTCTAAATGAATGTTTTTAAAAAGAAACCTAAAATTTTGTATATTTTATTAAATTATTTTTTTAATATTATTGAGTAAATCAAAAAATTGTAGTTACAATAAATTTATAACTATTTTTAATATGCGAAAAGGAAAAATATTAATTTTCTTATATTATCTATAAAAAATAGGAGTAATGTTTATATAAATATTAATAAAATTAACTAGAGGACTCACCCGTCAAGGAGATGGAGTAGAGCCTCGAGGTTATGAGCATTAGAAAGATCAACGGACGATCTAAGGAACGGCGAGTTTTGGTGATCCAGCGCCAGCTCCTCCCCCACGTGGCAGTAACACCACGGCAACCCCTTCGCCATTTTCATCACCGCGTGTGGAGCACGCTCGTTCAGAAACAGTCCCGGCGATTTCGGAACGACGTCATGAACGTTCACCACTCTCATCACCTTCACCCCAAGCTCCTTTAACCTCTCCTTGAACCTCACGTTACCCACGCGCGGCCCGCCGTAAGTCAAAACCGTCACCGGAATCACCTTCCCGCTCCGACTCCTGTTCAACCCCATCTCCGCCACGTCGTACGCGCTAAGTATCGCCAACGCGCCGCCGAGGCTGTGTCCCGTCACGGTGATACTCAGCTCCTCTTCTTCATCATCGCCGTATCGCTCCACCAGACGCTTAACCTCCGCTAAGACCTGC
The DNA here is from genome assembly GCA_012274485.2 of Sinapis alba. Taxonomy (NCBI): domain Eukaryota; kingdom Viridiplantae; phylum Streptophyta; class Magnoliopsida; order Brassicales; family Brassicaceae; genus Sinapis; species Sinapis alba. The sequence goes on along the minus strand of MU106157.1, from coordinate 863 downwards.
TCACGCGCCGAGAATCTCGAGAATTTGCATGACGTGTCCTTATCCGTGTAAAGATCCAGAAACCCGGATTCGACCTTAACGGCCGGGTCGGGGCACCGGAGGTTGTTACGGGATACCGGCTTTAAATAGTCCTTAAGATCCGCGATCCATTCTAGTTGCGTAACGGTCCCTCTCCACGCGATCGCGATATCTCGGCGCCCGAGACGGTAACGCGTGGCTTCGTCATCCGAAACGGCGACGTATCCCATCCAGTTAGCGTTTTTGCTCCACACTTTAGACCACCTCGATTTCGAGAAGAAGTTCGGGAGATTGATGTTCGACGTCGCGTAGAGGTAACGCGCCACCTCGTATCCCGAGCCGTTCATCCCCAGCGAATCGAAAAACTCGTGGCGGGAGAATCTGGAGCTGCCGCAGTATCTCGAGGAAGGATCGAAATCGAAGGCGTCGTAACAGGCCTGAGCCATTTCGCCGTAACGGATCAGCTCCGATCTGAGAACCGGGTCCATTGGGTCAGTTAACCCGGCCCAATCGTCTTCTCCTTGGATCTTACGCCACGTGTCTCTAAGCCTCCTTTCTTCCTCGGTTTTCTTATCACGCCTGCGAAAATCCTCCGCCGTATGCCACTGTTCTCCTCCTCCTCCACCGTCGTTTAATCCTTGCCGTTTATTAACTTTGATTATCAATCTTGGATCAAAGGATTGAACTGAAGATCGAAGCTCAGAAATGGAGCAAGATCGAGGAAGAAGATGAACGATATTAACTGTCAAGTTTGTTATTCAGCTCAAACTTACTCAATGTACAAAATGTTTCTTTATATAGAGCTGGTTAAGCCAAAGGAAACTTAAACCAGGATAATGTTAATA